>BLKR01009175.1:0-166025 GCA_011170035.1 Teleogryllus occipitalis
GGACAGCTGGGAGTCTCTGCAGAGGCGACGTCGCGCCGGGGCTAGATGGCGATCATTTAGGAACACGGCGCGAAAGCGGCTTGGAGCGCCCCGCCCCTCCCGAGGTGCTGATAGGCGCGCGATAGCGCCGCGCCTCCCGACGCATTTGTCCGCGTCCCGAGGGGGCTGCGTCGAGCCAATGGCTTCCATTTGCACGCGTCGCACTCTCCCGCAACGGGCATTCGTCGCCCGCTAATTGAGCGGCCGGGCAGGCGCCCTGGCACTCTCACCGCTGCCTCGCGATAAAAGACTTTTCCGCTGCGCACAACGCGCCTGCTTTGGTCTACTACGTCTCGCAATGCTACGCAAATAGATCGAAGTACGGTAATTTATGAATATGCGTAGAATTGATACACTTCGCTGGAGCGATCGCATACGAAGATATGTCAGAACATTGTACTTGGAAACAGAAGGAATAAGGCGGAGAATGTGCAGATAATGTGCGCTTGAAACGCCTGTCACCTGAGGAACTGCTCCGTAGCTGCGCATGACATACAAGTCAAGTCGTCTGTCTGTAACTGCGAAAGACATTGGATCATGCCACGACGTCCCCTCCCGCTACGAGTTATCAATCCTCGAGTTCCACGAACACTCGTCCTCAATTCACATTACAAGTATTTTCACGAATGTTGCTCATCGATTTATAAATACAAATAAGACTACAAAATATACAATTAAAATAATCAACACGAAGTCAATAGACAATACCCTGTAATAGCAATACATTTACGACAACACATTGCTACACGAATGAGAAACAATACGGAACGACCTTCGTAAGCCAATTTCATGATTGTAATTGTTAATAGAAGTAAATTGTAAGGCATAATTCAAAGCAAAACAGTGTAGTGTAGTGCAGTGCAGTGAAGTGAAGTGTAGTGAACGCAATCAATGAATTAAAAAAATCTAATTTAGCCAATATTATGTAGTTTGTATTAAAAATTGGTATCACCAACACAGAGTTGAAATAATTGTTATTATACTTAGTATTAGAGATAGTATGATTATGGCATCGTCTTGTACTGTACTCCTTTATTATTATTATTATTATTATTATTATTATTATTATTATTATTATTATTATTATTATTATTATTATTATTATTATTATTATTATTATTACTGTAATTAATGTTATTTAACTGCCACCGGGTCATACCCAATTGCAGTTCAAATATATGTATGTATGATGTAAACTAAACAACGGCAACTTCACAATGGCCCGACCCTCAGTCGATTAGTTCCAGTTCCTCTACAATTAGGAGCGTCGCATGGTCATGTGGTTCTTCCATTGGGCCTGACAATGAGCGCCACCTGAGGGTCCCCTGCGCCAGTCATTGCCCGCCCGGCACGCGCCCGCCCCGCCCCGCCCCCGCCACGCGCCGCTCCGCGGAGCGATTCCGCTCGCGCCTGCGCCCCGGCGGCGTAATGAAGAGCTCCCAGGCGACCGCGCGGCGCATAGCAATGCGGCACGCACACTGGCCTGCGCCGGGCCCACGCGCGCGCACAAGCCCCGCGGTTTCTTATATCTCTTATATTCACCAGTATACATGCCTTTTGCGGCTCTCACACGCAACCTATTTTTATAAACGAGGTCTATAAACAAAGAGAATTTCACGGACACGTGACGAATTGCACTTTGACTTTGAAAATATGAAGGATTTCTTTAAAAAACGCATTTAAATATTCATGTCAAATGCAACTCGCAATTCTTGGCCGCATTTTTGAATTTACATCGTTAAATATCTCCTAAATGAAGCGTCGTATTACGGCTTTACAAACAAAGCTTTTGAGGCCATAGGCCATAAAGAAACGTTCCTAACACCGTAATCTACAGGATGAGATCTTTGAGATTTTTGATCATTCTATTACGTTTATGCTGGTTCGACGCTTCTCGATTCTTCCCCACTTGTTCAGAGCCTGTACAATTTGCAACTTTATGTGAAATTGAACTAATTACTTGATATTCTATGCGACTGAATTACACGGGTGTACATCTCTGCTCGGTGATATTAAATACGAATTCTTTGTATTGGCAAGAGTGTAGTTTATTGTTATCAATTACAAGGAGACATATAGAACAAGTGATGGAGGATAAGGAGGTGTTGAAGAAAAATATGTATTACAGGCTTAATATGGAAATGGAAAAATAGGGAAGAGGGTGGCTTTAACATGCAAGAGTTCTCGCACGGGTAGACTAGTTAAGTATTATTTCTCCAATTCATGACTAAAGATGGTATGAATCGGTTGATTACAAAGTACTCCGGGTTGCAACCAGCTTCCTTAAGGAGTAGATCTAGGGACTATCAGTGCCTCTAAAATACTTTGCTTTATTGGGAACAACCCACATTTTGCGCAATGTCCTGCAGTTCCCAGTCTTTTCAATATCCTGTGAGTTTAGCCAAGTTCTTTCACAAATTTTGCGGAATAAATCCCAGAGCTCAGAAAATTATCGGTACGACCTGTGCTTTGACGCCCCACATTCGACTGACCTCTATTTCTAAACTCTTGTATTTAATTATATTATTATTAAGACCATACCCGTTATGGGAACTGTGTAGAGGGAACTGTGCCATGGAAGTGAGTAGTGACCGGAGAAAGCCAAACCAAAAGAATTCCTAACATCCCAAGCACGTACATCCGCAGTACTCTTAGTACAATGGTAAAATTTATTATTATTATTATTATTATTATTATTATTATTATTATTATTATTATTATTATTATAGAATGGTTGAATATATTCCTGTACGTCTTAATTCCTGGTATCATCGTGGATTGATCCTATTTGGTCCAATAAATTTAAAAAGAACCATCTTTCTACAATATTATTATTATTATTATTATTATTATTATTATTATTATTACTATTATTATTATTACTATTATTATTATTATTATCATCATCTTACAAATTAATATAGCTTGCTTAGAGCGAATTAAGTTATGAAAGTGACCCTGTAAAGAAATAAAAATAAAATTTAGGAGCCCTAAGGCACTTGAAATTCATTTTCCGAGATTTTTTTCACTAAAAAGACATCTTGAAAATTAAAAGTTTCACCAAAATAAAACTTCTTGCCCAATAGCAGTGAAATATTTTGTTTGGTTGTTTTAAGTTTGTAAAATTCAACTTTTTATTCAATTAAGAATACGTAATTTTGAATATCTTGTTAAATATACATCAACTGTCTTAGGGACATATTTATACTACACTTGAATTAAGCTATATGAAACTATTGTCTGCCAAAACTATCAATTATAATTAAATAAACTTGTATTATTTGCTGCATGCTTACGGCAAAGTAGCAGTTTAGTGGGGATGCACATTGCAAACTACATAAAATTCTGAGTGTGCATATATTACAGTCACTAGCATCACACGTATGAATAAATCGAAGAATATAATGCACGAATTTATACTAAAAAATCGTACACACGCCTTTGGCACAATCGTGTCAAAACGCCGGACACTGCTCCTATCGTACTCAGTGCATCAACTGATGTCACTGCAGCGCCTCTGACCGGGAGGTCCTAGGTTCGAGTCCTGACGGCGGCAGGATTTTCGACAGTAGCTTTTCAGCTGGGTCGAATTCAGTCGCTGTCTGGAGAATTCTAGCGACTGGCTGCTCTGCTCGGTAGTTTTCCATGGTTTCTCCGATCAACACCAGGCGAATGCCGAAGCAGTACCCTAACAAACGGGCCACGGACCGCGCGCGATCTTTCCTTCCTCTTCCTTGTCCTAACCTCTCCCCTTACACACACACACTTACACTAACATGCATTACACTACCACATATTCCGGGAGATCGGTCGGGAGCTTAGAGCTTGTCCCGACTGGGGCGGTGCCCCGCTGGTGGGAGAGTCCTGGTTAGGGGGAAGCCACACTAGCCGACGGTAGGTCGGCGCAGGATCTCGCCATCCAGCGTGGGAAGATCACCGCCATCTCCCGCGAAAAAAAACATGCCCTACACTAACGGGACTAATGACCAAAGCAGTTGACGCGCCCGGACACAAAAAATCAATCAATCAATCAAGCTCCTACCGTCAACTTTTCATTCGTCAGCCAAAGCCTGACTTTCCGCACCGGTTGCGTTTGGCGTATTCCGAGCGTTGTCCGCGGGCGGGCTCTTCACAGACCACTGTGCGCGGGGCGCGAGGGGGCGAAGCGAGGCGAGGCGAGGCGAGGCGAGGCGACGCGTCGCAGGCAGCGCCAGACGGCTTTACGGCGCGCGCGCGGCGGGGCGCCCAAGGGCGGCGAAGGCGACGGCGACGCGGCCCGCGCGCGCTTTGCATCCCAATGCGCCTCCCCCCACCATCACAGGACAACGCGCCGGGAGGTGGCGTATCGCCTCACCACCCTCTGCGGGCCATTCGGAAAACATTCATTCTTCTAACCTGGATCGTCCTTCCCATGAAGAATTCGGCTGGTTGGCGACATCATTAATTCGTATGCAGATGTTTCATTTAAGATGTCCATTTTTGAAATGGTTCACATCAGGAAAATAATACTTTTTCCCACAGAAATTTAAGAGGATTTCGTGAAGGGTATGCCGCGTGAGTGACAATAGTCTTCGGAACACTCGTTCATTCGACGATCTTTCCCCTGCCCTACCTTTCTCAATGTATGATGAAACGTCCCTCAATGTATGAGAAAATTGCTAGATTGTCAGCTACAAACGAAGCCTCGATACTGACGAACTACTTGGGTAGAATATTCATTCCATCCAGTCAAAGTTCTTCCACAAATTTTCTCCCAGGTACAGAGCAAACAGTGGCTTCAGGACGCTATTCAGAGCGGTAACTACGTGTTTACTCCTTGTAAGTTCATGTATTCTCGACACTTCAATATGACACATTACAAGTTTACTAGCACGAATAGTAAAAACGAGAACGTCGGTTATACTAATAGAAAGATCAAGGCAGATAAAAAGAGTGGAATGAATAATGAAATTAATAGAATAAGAGGTATCTGTTAATGGGTATCTTTAAAAAGAGATTAAAAAACAACTACCCAAAACAATAAAGTCAATTCTTCAGTAAATCCATGTTTATTTACTCCCTTCGTACATATTAAAATTAAGCATTAAGAAATAATGTGTATCTTTTCATTAAGAAAGGAATAAAATGTAGAGGTCCGTATTTTATTATTACATGCAATTTAATTTCCACGTTTTCGAACTGAATAAATACGTCCAGAATGTTCGAGTGCCTACAGTGCAGATGCCTGCTCATTCCTACTTCTGCGGTAGTAACGACGCCAGCCCGTCCACTGTACCAGCGCACCGGCCCGATGACGGCAGGAAGGCGCACGAGCGGGAGGCCAGTCGAGCCCGCGGCCGCAGACGGCCAATTGGCACCTCATTAGAATTACTTAGACCGCCACTAAGCCTCTCGTTGGCGCGCCGATCGGCCCATCGCCCACGTCACTCCTAATAGCATCCGCCCTGTCAGTCATCTTCCACGCCGCGATGCACGCACGCAACGTCCACTCCATGACCGGCTCGCGCCTTTCGTGTATTCAATCGTTAAAACGAGCTTCAAACCGCCCTCTGGCATAAATACACGGTTTCGCCGGGTCAGAGTGAGGAAGTGGCCCCGCTAAGAGCAGACGATCTCCACAGCAGCACGATCCGCGCTCATCGCCTCGAACGACCTCTGACAGCTGCCGATCGCTTGGCCAAGGAGTTGTCCCACAAGAATACACAGCCATTGGGAAACTAAGATGGCAAGAGGGACAGAGAAAAAACACAAAGATCGCTTCATGAGACCGCCACATGCCGACTACACTTCTGTTTTACTCTGAGTTGCTTTGTTCGCGTTGAACTACTTTTTACACTTAAACTGAATACTTTCATTTAAACGCGTGAATCTTTAGAGATTTCAGGAATTATTAAAAATATATTACCTTCTTATAACCATACGAACGAAAATTTGTTTACAGACGCCTTAAAAACGTAGCTACGCATGTTCTTACATTATTATACACAGTATTACACACGCTATTTTACACGTATTTACGTGTATATTGAATTCATTATTTGGAGATTTGGAGGAAGAAGGTTGTCAAATAAAACACGAGCACATAAATACCTAGCAGAAGGCCTGGAGCGGTCCTACTCGGAAGTCGGAGGAAGCCACTCGTCACTGGTTCAATGGCGCCGCATGTGTAGCACCAGCAAACACGTACCTGCACAGAAAGATAATTCATGTTCAGAATTGAAATTCAATCAGAAAATGTTTTCACTGACGTTAAACAACGAACTGAAATAAGTGTTCCAATGCAAATTTTAAAATGTGTGGAAATAAACCATTTTCTAATAGTTGAGAAAAGAGTCAAACATTTCTGTGATGGAAAAAAAATATCCAAAATATTGACCTTCATTGCGTCTTCTAATTCAGAACGAACCATGACTTCTACATGCTTTCCAATTCCTTCAGAGATAGAAATGTTTATCATTTCTCAACATCAAATAATCTTGTTGAGCGATAAACTTAGAACGTGTTTCTCGCGACTGAAACAATAATGTCTATTACACTCGGTGCTCGACCTTGGACACGAGCATGCTAGACAGGACATGCTCTCCCCCCTCCACCCAATCCATTGTGCGCAACGCAACGAGACCTCGTTCGCACAAACTAAAACTCATCATTTCAAACGTAACACAATAACATTTGCATACCGTTCATTACAGAGTAACTTTCCTACTGACGTCGATAGCCTGCAGAGTCAGTGTTACGGAACAGAAAAACACGATTAGGCGACACATTTCAGTACACCGTCTCAAGAGAGAGTGTTTAACACGTAAAGCAAGCCACGATTATTCGATATCTTCCGAGAATACGCGTCAACGAGCAAAAACGAATCATCAGCAAATAACCTTCCACAAGTACATCACCTTAAAGAATTTCGAATAGGACCAGGATTTAAGACTAGCGGTTGTAAATGATGAAAGAAAGGATCGCATGAAGGGCTGACTTTTCGAGCAAAAGTCACAAATTTAGCTTGTACATTAGAGCCATTTGCAAGGCTTGTGCATTTGCTTATTCGTATTCGCTCGAGCATTTCATCCTCGAGTACCGCATCCTCGAGCATCCTGTGCTCGCTTGCGTTGATAGAGAAGGGTTCGAAAGCGCAATGTGATCGGGCGCATTTAGTGTACCGTGGTTTCAAAAGAAAATTAAGAGGATTATGAAAGCTTAAATTCGCCTGGAGGTGGCGCCCTAACACAGAAGAAGAAATCTAAAAAGAATAAGAAAAAGAGAAAGAGACTTCATACATTGTTCGTGAAATTCCAAAGACTTTCCTCGGATTTGAGAAGTTTGTCTGTAAAAGAACATATTTTTTCGCGGGAAAACAAGGAAAACAATATATTTTCATATGTTTTTGCAACTTTTACTTCTTTTATCGGCGACATGTTTGTGTTTTTAAAATATTAGAAAATAAGTACCGATGAAAAGTAAAGTGTAATTTGAAAAATTTATATTATTATTTATTATTATTATTATTATTATTATTATTATTATTATTATTATTATTATTATTTACCTCCGTAAATAAACGTAATCCCGTTTGCAATCGGTCACGGAATTTTAGGGTTCACATTGCAATTAATGTGCACAAATTTGTTGAATAATGTATTTTTTTAAATTTAATATAGAAACGTTTCTATTAATCAAGTCATACCAGAAAGATATTTTTACTCTTTCATTTGAGAAGCAACACGTCATTATGGTACTTTATCCAGGACGATAAAATAAAAAATACATCAGAAATAGTGTATTATTACTATTTAAATGTTTCAATCACAGTATTATTATTTATTTTTATTTCAAGTGTAATATTTCCATTTATTAGCATAAAGTGTCCCGTTTTTCCATGCTCACATCTCATTATTTTAGCTCGTATAGCCATCGTTCGTATTTTAACTCATATACGCACATCGCCTCATTGTGGCCTACTGCCCGTGAGGCGCCATTGCCGTCCTACGTAAGACTAGCCCGCCTCCCCCCCCCCCTCGCACGAAGCATCGAATGCTCGGGTTTGAAGGCCGAGCATATTTCGCTCGGTGGGTTGTGGCCGAGCAAAATCCTGCCCTACTGGACTGACGCCAAGCGGATTTTCTGCGAACTGCCGCTGTGCTCGAGCAAAATCGTTTCGTGCAGGACTCTATTGTGCATGGTATGCCCATTCGAGGCGAACATTCCACGATTTACGCTTCCACAAATAAGACTTTATTAAAGATCCGCCTTTGCTTATAAATTTTTAACATTCGTGTTATAATTGGAAACCAGGAAAAAACATTTTACACAAACGAAATCCTCAACTGCAGGCCCATGAGAACAAATAATGAATCGTAATTGCCCGTCTCCTTGATAAAAGTATCGCGGTATACGGAATGGGCACGAGTAAACTCCAAGTATATTGATTGCGAGCGTACGGTATAGCATTCAACACAGCAGAGCAAGATGTGCACCAACATCGTCCCTCGCGCCCCTTGCCACAGCGCCTCAGCGACGGGACATGTGCGCCGCGAACCACAACCACTTTCAACAACGGACGCGGAGCAGAGACCAAAGCCTTCCACGCAACGCAACGGTTTCGGCCACGTAACGCTCGGTTATTCATAAACCCACACCTTCGCCCAAGAGGCGGCAGCGGGTGACGCTCTCCATTAGCTACTTCAGTGGCGTGACGGAACAATCTTTGCACGTCTGACAAGTGTTCCGATTCCGTTGTTCAGTCACGCATCAATCACAGTGCGAACACACTTCGTCTGCTGCTGACTCCATTTGCAATGCGTCTGGAGGCGCAGCGGGCGCTGAAGGGGGCGGGGTGGGAGGAGGGCGCGGAGGCCGATTAATTAGCGCCATACATCAGCGCCGCCCGCGCCCCCTCCCCTCCCCTCCCCCCGCCCACCGCCCGAGCGCCGCCGACGCCAAGGAGGCTGACCGCAGGAGCATCCTAGCCCACCACCTCTCGCAATACCATAACGGGCGAGGCCTAGAAATTTACGCTTACGTCTTATCGATAATATGATACGAATGACGATGGGTCAGTGGTGGAATAAAATAATAATAATAATAATAATAATAATAATAATAATAATAATAATAATAATAATAAGAAGAAGAAGAAGAAGAAGAAGAAGACGAAGAAGAAGCCGCCGCCCCTGTGGCGTAGGCGGTTGCGGCAGCCGTCGTTTGCGCCGAGGAAGCTGCAGGTTCGAGTCCTGCGTAGGCATGGTCGTATTTGAGACCTTCACTCTTCACCTTCATCATCCTCTCAATTCATAATTCAAAGCGTAACAACCTTGTCTTACCAAAGAATACAGACGAAAAGCTGATCCCCATAGTGGCACACGTTAATCTCTCTCCAGGATAGAATACGACTGGGCCTCGGAAGAGAACGTATACCCTGCTGAGTAGTGGCCTACATGCAAATAATAATAATAATAATAATAATAATAATAATAATAATAATAATAATAATAATAATAATAATAATAATTTCCCGCCTGCGCAGCTGCGATTGTTACGTCTTGACATTTTCTACTCGAAGGGCGGCAGAGTCGATTCCCTTCTCGGGCATAATGCTTGTCTATATGTTGTAACTCGGTGAGCCCCCAATCACCGTGTATGACCTTCCAAATGTCTACCTTCCATTCCTGTGTGACCCAGCGGCTAGGAGCATATCTGTTCAAATACGCGTTACATCGAGGCTGTGAGTTAGAATCACTCGTATGGTATACGAGACGAAGTGTGTTTTAGCATGGTGGGGGTTTCCCCATCCATACGTCACCTGGAAATGTTCTTCCTTCGGATTCTAGACTTGGGTACTAACCTTCAGAATCGGGAATCCGAAACCGAGATGGGCCAACGGAGTACGTGGGCAATAAAAAATAACCTTACAATGGGCGTCCAGGTCTCCACTGAGAGCCGAGGAGATGGAGAGTACCAACCCAGCAGGAAAGACGCTGGGGCGGAATGCCTCGGGAACTCAGGAAGAACCCCCGTTTAGAGAAGTAAGCGTTGCTGAGACGTCGAAAGCACCAGAAGGTTAAGTATCGACCTAATTTTTTTTTAAATTTTCGATTGGCTCCACTTACATAACAATTACTTACTGAAAAACAAGTCGACATAATGAGAACAGTGGTATGAGAGGCAGAGGGAATGGGAGAACTTAAAAACAACTGAACCTACATCCGCCCACCGGAAATTCCACGTAGATGCCCCACGATCTGAACACTTGTGAGAGAAGTGGAAGGTAGCGCACCCTACGCTCCGCTCCTGGCAAATGAGAGCTCCCAAATTTGGATCGCAAGGGGAAGAGAGTTTGATGGCGGGCACCGTTTTCTACGATGGCGCATGATGGACCTCTATGCCGTCGCCGAACGACTCCAGAGACCTCGACGGCGCGCGAGTTCAGTTCAGACGCGGGCGCCACTTTCCCAAACAATCTAATGGGGGAGAGCAGGAAGCATCGCCGGGCGGGCGCACGGCTTTGGGCGATCAGCGGCGGACGGCGCCGGGCCAGGCCGGGCCGCGCAATCCCAGGCGAAAATAAGCCCTAAGTGCGGCCATTAGCGGTGGGACAGGCGGGCCGGGAAGGGAGGGGCGGGACGGGGACAGGCGGGCCGGGGCGGGGGCGACGACGGGCCTTTCACGCGCCGGCGACCGCAGGCGCCGTGCCGCATGCAGCCCCGCCCTACCCCGCCCCGCCCCGTCGACGCGACCAGTTGCGCTTCGGCCGGCGCACGATGCGCCCCGGGCAACCGTGACCCCGCCCCGTCCCGTCTCGTCCCGCCCGGCCCCGCCCCACTCCAACCCACCACCCACACCCTACCCTCCTTTGCCAGGTCCACCACTGGCCTCGGTACCTTCTGTGCAGGGTCCAGTAACGTGCCGAAATGACAATGAAAACATTACATTCCGAGCGATATGAAGCTATTTTACATAACTCATAATTTATTATGTACATAAAGGCTCCTCCCAAACCGCTGTTTACTTCCTCTGTTCCAGTATTTGCCGCCCCGCCCACACCGCTCTGTTTGCCTGTGCACTAGACCTCGTTTCCCTCCGCCCAGCGACGAACTGCGCGTGAAATTGCACAAAAATCGTGTTTACTTGAGATATCAAGTGTATTTCCACCAACTCATATTTAATATGGAAATATACGAAAATATAAATATGTTTAAAGAAGATGCTATGAGTACGAGACAATTTTCACGGCAAGTATCCCCTTACATGGTCCCACAAGGAAAGAAATTAGAAAAAATTGTCACTTTGTTCCGGAGTGCCATCTCATGTTTACGGGCTTCTTTCTAGAACGTCAGAATAGGCTTATATCCCAAACATTAAGTCTTATCATGCGATGGAAATGAAATACTCCTAGCGCATTTCGATTAAGTTGCGTATTTTGGGTAACTCTACGTCACCTTAACGCTAATATCCGAATTTGTGAACTATAACTCTGACGTTGTACCCTTTGCACAGAAAGTTCCTTTCAACTAACATTTCTACACCTGATGACAAACACAACGCATCCTATCATTTAAACAATTCAATATTTCGCCTGTACCAACCATTTATTCGCCAAATCGACAGAGAAAAAAGAATGGAAGTAACAATGAAAGAAAGAACTGAGAAAGGAATGGAAAGATAAACGGAAGAAACTGAAAAGGAAAGTGAGGAAGAGGAGGAGAAGAGCCGTTAACCTAGTATTTCTAGCACAAGGCGTCATCTGTCACTCTCCGTAGGGCCTTTCGGGATCGATTGGTGGAAGTTCCTGGCCCGTCAACTGCTTTGGTATACAGTAACGTTAGTGAAGTGAATGCTTTAGCCGGGGAGGAGGCAATGTTCCTCATCTGATTGGTGATTGGTGAGATCAAGCACCGACCTACAGGTTTGCGGGGGAGTTCCTCCTCCACAAAGGCTAAGTTTACTTCAGTTTTGCCGCTGCCGGAGCGACTCTAGCAGGGAAGTCCAAGGGTTCGAGTCCTGACGGTGGCGGATTTTCCACACCAGCTACGTATAGATGGGTCGAATTCAGTCGCTGTCTGGAGAAGAATTCTAGCGCCGGCTGCTCTGATCGGTAGTTGTCCTTGGTTTCAGATCAATCCTGGCAGTGCCCTAACAAACGTGCCATGGACCGCGCGAGATCTTTTCTTCCTCATCCTTGCCGTTTCATCTCACCTGTCTCTCCCTCTCTCTCCTCTGCTCTCCTCTCGTCTCTCTTCTCTGCTCTCCCCCCTCTCTCTCACACACACAGACATACACACACACACACACACACACACACACACACACACACTACTCTACCACTCACATCAGGTGACCAGTGGGAAGCTTGGAACTTGTCCCGGCTGAGGCAGTACATCAGTAAGGAAGATACCTGAAAAGGGAAAACCCCCTATGACGAGATGTTGGTCGGTGCAGATGTCACCATCTAGCGTGGGAGGAGCACCGCCACCATCCGTGATAAAACATTCACCACCTCACGGAACTAACAACAGTAGCAGTTAACGTGTCCAGAAACACCATACCATCATTCAATCCTCCTCCAGGTATCTTCCATAGCGGGGTACCGCCATAGCCGGGACAAGCCCTAAACTCCACACATTTAAGGTAGTCTTGTGCATGAAAGTGTGTGTATGTGTGTGTGTACGCGCAGAAAGGGGTGAGAATAGCACTAGGAAAGGAAGGAAAGATCGCACGCGGTCCGAGATTCATTCGTTAGAGTACTGCTTCAGCATTAAATTAGTATCGATCTCAGAAATCACGGAAAACTACCGATCAGAGCGGTCGGTCATTATAATTCTCGGGCAGATAACGACTGAATTCGACCTAGGTTTGCAGCTAATGTCGAAATTTCCGCCACGGACGAGACTGAACCGTAGAGCCTACCGGAGTGAGACGCTCCAGACACAGCGGCAATGCTGCCTCCGAGCATTCTCAGCCGGTCAACCTTCCGGGAGCGCGCCTTCTCCCCCGCCCCCGCCTGCGCAGAGGCTGAGACCCTTCACGAACTCGCTCGGCGCTCCGTCACGCTCTCTTTTCAGCAACATTACGCCGCTCACGATAAACACGAGCAGCGGGTTAAAGCAATATGTCAAGGAGGATCGCAAATTAAGTAGCAATTATTCCTACAGTGTACCACCTGGATTCAATAGGGCACTTTTTTTACTCCTCGTGACTCGGAACTTTGCGCACTTCCAAGGTCTTTGGCACTTGGCCCACACGCAAACGCTACCTTTGGAGATTAAGGAGTTTATCCTGTATAACGGGAAATATCTATCTATAACGGCAACTTTCTCACCTTTTTCTAATTTCTACATTAAAAAATGAACCTTCGAGCGTTCTCATACCCTCGGTGTCATTTTCCTCCCATTTTGCAAAAGGCGATTGACACCAAGGCAGACCCGGCATCACAAGCAAGGCTACTCCAACGCTCGTGGCCCACGTGTACAACTTTTCTCGCCCCAACAACTGAAGGTGACGTGTGGAAACACGGCGAGCCCTAGTTAGTTACTACTCCAGATAGGAGCTTCTGTTCAGTTGCGTTGGCGTACCCTTATGATCGCATGAGCATGTCGATCCTCATCATATACTTCATTATTCACCCCGAATGGTGACATTAATTAGAAATATATCCTCATAAGAATAACAACCCTGATAATAACAACCCTGAGTGTAAAAACGGATTCAGTATGAAAATGCTGATCCCCCCCATAAAAGTCACGTGCCCTACCCTCGATAAACACGACTGAGCCCCGGTGGTTGCACGCACGCGTGGTCCCAAGATGGCTAATTAGCGACCGAAATAAAAAAATAAAACAATAAGAAAAAGAAAGCAACTCGAAATAATCAATTCATAAAAAGTGGAATAAGGCAGCTCTTCTCTCTGAGTAACATAAGATAAAGTTGTTGGATCCAATATTCCTTAACCTGTCCATACATGCACGTACGTAAAATCTTGGTGGCGTAACTCATTTGGTGGGCGATGTGCATGATTGATTGATTGATTGTTAGTGACTCTCTGTTGCACCTTAAAACAAACAACCCGTGTAGAATGTATACTACACAAAGAGAAACTTCGAAAATGCAGCGATATCGAAATGGTTCGCAGAATGGGGAACATATAAAGGCAAAGGTAATCTAGACGCAAGAGAAAAACTGGGAGACTACGCACGTACGATGCTGCAGCGCCACGGAAAGGAGAGGATTGTACAGCAGAACAGATTTCTACCCAACAGCCTCTTCACACCAGGGAAAAAGATCAAGAATTTATAATCTTTTTTTCTTTCTTTTTTCTTTTTTTCTTTTTCATTAAGATATTAGCAGACGTGAGAGACGAAACAGACGATCATCTTCCGTTTTTTTCCTTTACAAGCCACGCATGCGACTTCTAAAAGAATAGTTCTTGAGATTAACCTCCATCACGCCACTGAAAACTTATTCGAACAGCATGGGACTATCCTGGACAAAACGAAATGGCTTAAGCCGACAGATTTACTTCCTATACGCCAAGCCAGCCCAGAAGCCTATTTAATTAGCGGTACGTGCATCGCAAAATATTTTCTCATTCCGGAACACTAAAGTTCAATTACCGAGTAAGAGCACACACGTGTACGAAGCAAGCGCATCCGTGTCATTTCCACAAATGGCACAAAGTGACTTCAGCGTGGAGAGAGAGAGACAAAAAAAAGCGCCATGTTTCATCAGAAAAAATAACCGCCGAAAGTACTCCCCACTGCCATTACGCCTTATCCCGCGTGGGCAGAGGTTAATTATATCATTAGAGCACGCCGCGTCACGCACAAGATCCATGGACAAAACTGCAGAAGGTTGAGCCAACGGCCATCCACAAAGCTCGTCAGTCTCAATTAGAGGCCGTCACGGGGAATGCCGCAGGAATGCCAACCTTCCCGCCGACGCGGCGGTGCGTCGGGCGAATTGGCACGCGCACCACGCGACCGTCGCCCCCTCCCCCCGTCGTACAGACGCACGCGCCGGCGCCCACGACCAGGACAGCGCTTTCACGTCAATCACGCCCCCACAAGCAGCCGTTAAATGCCGATAAACAACCATTTTTACAACCAGTGGCCTACTACTAAACCAAACCATTCAAAAAGGTTTCCCTAAAACTAGCAATCACACTGCCCAACAACAAATAAAACCTCTCTAATAACACAACAACAAAATATTTTAACAAAACCAGCCTTCACAAACACTGGAATAGCAGAGTGCAGATAGGTGGGTATACAGCACAAGCGTTTTTTTTTTACATACTAAGAATATCAATGAAGTTGCTGTTCCATAAAGTAATGTGTCAAAAGCAAATATTTAAATGCGGGAGACCACTTCTTTGTAGCCCGTGTATGAGAATTCAGTGATTAAGCGCAGCACAAGGGTATGCGAAATAACACTATTAAACATTTGCATTTTCTTCGTCAAATTCGAAATGTTTCATTGTTTTTGGATTTTTTCAAGTCCCTCGGCATCTAAAAAAACCAAAGGAAACTCCCTTATAGCAGGAGGCTCCGTAGTTGGTTTTTTTTTCAATTTCTGCTCAAATTGGAAGTTAGTAATGCAGATTTTATAACCAGCTACGAGACCGCAGCTGAGGCTTCGATGACAGTTGTCTTACATTCGAGTTCCGCTGAAGGCAGAATTTCAACACCGGCTAAAACGCTAGCTCGAGAATTCTGACTGCGTGAGCGAGAATTCTAGAAGACGGCTACTGAGATTGGTCCTTTCCTTGGTTTCTTCTAATCAATTCCATCTGGATGCCTTTAGCAACGGATCACAGTGCGCGCGAGCTTCCCCCGTTCCATTCTTATTCCCAACTTCAGTGCCCAAAATGGGTCGTTTTGAATTATTATTATTATTATTATTATTATTATTATTATTATTATTATTATTATTATTGATATAGATGGAAGGAGTAGTCGGACCATGGATCAATCTTTCATAGATGCCAGGAATTAATGTATATTATCTACAACGATCTACATATTATTATTATTATTATTATTATTATTATTATTATTATTATTATTGTGTGTATTATTATTACTATTATTACCAATAGCTCTTATTGCTCTAAAGCGCTTCTCACGAAACATTTTTAGTATCAGCACTCCTTAAAGTTCTTGAATGAATACGAGTAATACACGAAAGCGAGGACGTTCCCAATACAAAAAGGAAAAGAAACAAGCTGAATTTGCGATCTTGGCATCGACTACTATTTTCTATAGCAAACGGAGAAATATGCATGCAAATATCCTGTGACATTTGTAAAATATGCACCAGAACTAATGAAATATGGTCTAACAATTAACAGTTTCATGAATTCATAAACAATTACATTTTTTTCAATTTTAACAATGAATTTTGCATTTTTGTCTCTACTTAATATTCAAGCGATAATTTTTTTTTTTTTTTTAAATTTATTACTTCTCGTTCGACAATTATGTCTTTCGAGGATTTTGAGAATACAAAATATTACATAGCTTCTTAGGATATGGCCATCCTTAAGTCACGGTAGGTTTCTGAACTTTATTGAAGTTTTTATATTTTTAGATTATTGTTCTGTGATTAAAGATGGTATACTGGTGGAAAGGTACGAGGGGAAAGCCAAGTTAAGGAGGTCTAAGTTTATCTTTCGGGAATCTTGATATGATTCGCGGACTGCTATTGTTTCTTCCTAGGTTGAATCTTGCAGTGCAGGGAGCATTTGGTAGGTGGTTGAAGAAATTGCTGGCAAGATTTTTTTATTGTCTCCTCAAATTCTGGTATGTTTAGTTCCCGTCGGATTTGTCGGTTGGGGATGAACCATGGCGCATTGAGAGTTATTCTCAGATATTTATTTTGGAGAACACTAAGTTTGTTGATGGAGCTTGGTGCAGCACCACCCCATACTGGGCATGCGTAGGACATGGTTGGTAATATAACTGACTTAAAGATTAATAGTCTGCATTCTAACCTCAGGGGTGAACGGCGATTTATAATATGTGATAAATTGGAAATTTTAATTTTTGTTTTGTCAATGACTGCATTGACATGGGGTTTCCAGGTGAGTCTTTTATCGAAGAGTACCCCGAGGTATTTTATAGGGGAGGTTGACCAAGGGATTTTTGTTCCTTGGATTATAATTTCTGGAGGATTTTTGGGGTGCCGGAGAGTAAAGATTTTGCAGATACTCTTATGTGGATTAATTCTAACTCTCCAATTCTGAGTCCATTCTACATAGTTATTCACGCACTCTTGTAGGTGATCCTTTGCTACTAAAATATCGGGGTTTGTAGCATAAATTGCTACATCATCTGCGTATAATGCTAAATTAGCGTCACCTTCAGATGGAATGTCGTGGCAGTAAATATTAAATAACGTGGGAGAGAGAGCTGATCCTTGAGGAACACCTGCGTTGATTTGGAATGTTCTTGAAGTGACATTGTTTATTCGAACTATAAATTCTCTGTTGGAGATGAAACTTGTTAATATTTTTATTAAATAATCAGGAATACCCAGGTCGTGCAATTTATACTCGAGACCTCTATGCCAAACTTTGTCGTAGGCATGGCTCATGTCTAAGAAAGCTGATGTTGTGTGCTCTTTTCGGTGGAAACCGTGAGCTATGTCTTCCGTTAATCTTAATAATTGGTGCGAGGTTGAATGATTTTGTTTAAAACCGAATTGGAAAGGTGGAATTGCATTTGAGATTGTTAGGAAATTATTGAGCCTCTTCAGAATCAGCTTCTCAAATATCTTAGATAGAGTGGGAAGGAGGCTTATGGGTCTGTAATTTTCAGGAATTTTAGGATCTTTCTTTGGTTTAAGCACTGGTAGGACTACAGCCTTCTTCCACTTTGTGGGGAAGTAATTGAGCCGTAAAGCAGCGTTGTAGATCGCTGTTATAGCCGCGATTACTTTTTTGTTTAGCATTTTAATGCTAAGGTTGCTAATTCCATCTATTCCTGGAGATTTTCTGACTTTCATGTGTTTGATTATATTCATGGTCTCTGAAGGTGATATGTACTTAGTCGCAGCGGCAACAGTGGTTCTCTCTTGTTTAAAGAAATCCTCTATTTGGTTGTTGAAGGCAGAGTTTATAATTGGGTGAGGTTTGAAAGTGTTTTCCAGAAGTTGAGCGATAGTGTTCGTCTTTTCTTCGTCTGAGAATGCCGTTGATGTTCCTAATTTTAATGGCGGAATTATGGATTTGGTTCGAGATAACCGTTTTACTGTTGACCACAGATGTCTCGAGTTTGGGTGAATTTCTGATAGGTACGTTTTGTAATTGTCATATCGAAATTGGTCAAGTCGTTGCTTTATTATCCTTGTAAATTTATTTAGTTTCTGTTTAACGTCCCTTCTTCTTGTAATTTGCCAGTATCTTCTCAAGTTATTTTTGGATTTAATTAAGTTCAATATTTTGAACGGGATTGGTTTAGGTTTAGAATTAGGCAGCATTATCGTAGATTGTTTTACCGCAGAAATTATGGATGTTGTTAGATTATCTATCTCTGAATCGATTTCTTGGATGGTGGTGAGTTTTTGAGGGAATTTGTAGTTGATACTCATCAAGTTGGAGAATTTATTCCAGTTGGTAATACCTCTTTGAGATGAGCCAGAATCTTTGGACATCTGTGATGAGAGTGATATGATCACTGGATTGTGGTCGGAGTCTAGTTCTGGTAAAACACTGTGATGAAGCGGGAAGTTTATGTCCTTTGTTAAAGTGATATCAAGAATATCTGGGATGATATTTGGGTTTGAGGGGAATCTTGTTGGTTCGTTAGGACCCATTATTGCCACGTTATTGGAAACTGCAAAGTCCTGTAGTTTTTTGCCCTGATAAGTCGTAACGTTGCAACCCCATATGCTGTTTTTACAGTTTAAGTCACCAGTTAAGATGGTGGGACAGTTACTTTTGAAGATTTCGTGAAGAGCGTTTTGGGGAAATGCCTTGTTCGGAGGTTTATAGGCACAAATTATTTTAACTGGATGATTACTTAATTTAATTTTTACTCCGACAGATTCTAAGTTGGCTGAGAAGGGAGTGGAGATTTGTTCCTGTTTTACTTGCTTGTTCAATAATATTGCTACCCCACCTGAAGCAGCATGTGATGATAATCTATCATGGCGATAACACTGGAATCCAGGGATGTTAAATCTTTCGCCTGGGATTAAATGCGTTTCTGTGATGCACGCAATCTTGATATTGTGATGACGTAAGAAAATTTTTAATGTGTTTTCTTGTCGTTTGACGCCGTTTGCATTCCAGTTGAGGATATTTCCTTTTTCGAGATTTTTATCTATTGTATGTCATAGTTCTAACCATATTCTCCACCATTTTTTTTGTATTTGGGGAACAATAGCTGTTACAACTTGAGAAACTATGTTTGAAATGACATTTGTCCAGTCTAATGGTGGCGCCGTACTTGGAGGTAGGGTTGCTTCGCGATAGGAGCGACGTGGGAGTGATGGGAAATTTTGTTTATAAGTTTCAGGATAATTTTTATAGTAAAATATAATCATTTCGTCTGTATCATCGTCAAAGTATCAATTCCAATGCCACACATTCTTTATCAAAGATAAATTATCTCATTATTAATTATCGGACAAATCATTTCCGATACCAGCGCCATGATATCATCTAAAAGAAGTTCACACAAATAGTACTGCAACGAACGAAGACATTCCCATGATTTCTTATGAATAGCATTCCCATTCACAATTGTGAAGAACACTTTTCGATTTCAGGAGGCAAATATGCATATTAATTGAAATTTCAAGAGAAATATGCCACATTAAGAATTAAAAAAGCAATAAAATATGAATAATAATTTAAATACGATGCATTTACATATAAAGCATTAATCGCCATCGAATTTCTGTTCGTTTGATTGTGTTTTGTGAACATTTGATAATTAGCATTTTATAAAGCTCATAATTAAAAATATGATTTTTCATGAACTTCCGGGTCTTCATAATCAACAACAACTTTGCCTGTGTGGAGAATCACTTAATAAATAACTGTAAATATAATTTATTTATATTCCTAACTTTCTGTTTAAAGTAAAAATAAAATAAAAGAAAAAATGTCTGTGCAAGTGAGCTGACTTTAGTACCTGTGTGGCGAATGCAAATCTCAAACTACTGACACCAAAACTCTGGTGTACATTCCAGAACGCATCGGATTGAGACGAGGGCAGGAGCGTTCCCGTCGCACATTCGGTTCCGCATCCCTGAAGCCATCGCTCGTGAGCGGGGAGGGGAGTGGCGGGGCGGGGCGGGGTCCCGCTTCCATTCATCAGCCCGCGGGCCGCGGCTCGCGTCGAGCGAAGGAGCTTCCGAGGCGCAGCTTCCCACGCCGCCCGCCCGACCCACTCCGCCCGCGGCCCAGCCGCCTCGCCCAGCGAGCGGTCGCGGGCGCGGGGGCGGGGGCGGGGAAGGGCGGCGGCGGCGGCTCGCGGCGCTCCCACGGCCGCCGCCGCCGCCCAGCCATCGCCCTCGCCCCCTCCCCTGGCGCACGGCCAGCGCCGTGGGCGCACGCGCCTTTCACCACCCGCCCACGCCCCGCCCCGCGCCACCCCGCCCGTGTCGCCGCCCTCGCCACCGCCCGCCACACCGCCCGCACCACACAGCCCGTGTCGCACCGCTCGCGCCACACCGCCCGCGCCGCACCGC
Organism: Teleogryllus occipitalis; assembly: GCA_011170035.1. Lineage (NCBI taxonomy): Eukaryota > Metazoa > Arthropoda > Insecta > Orthoptera > Gryllidae > Teleogryllus > Teleogryllus occipitalis. Next base: position 20,731 of record BLKR01009175.1, read on the forward strand.
CCGCGCCACACCATCACCGGGAGCGGTAGCTCAGTGCATCAACTGATGTCACTGCAGCGCCTCTGACCGGGAGGTCCTAGGTTTGATTCGTGACAGCGACAGGATTTTCGACATTAGTTTTTCCCCTAGGTCGAATTCAGTCGTTGTCTGGAGGAGAATTCTAACGGCCGGCTGCTCTGATCGGTAGTTTTCCGTGGTTTCTCCGATCAACACCAGGCGAATGCCGGAGCAGTACCCTACCAAACGGGCCAAGAACCGCGGGCGATCTGTCCTTCCTCTTCCTTGTCCTATCCTCTCCCTTACACACACACACACTTACACTAACGTGCACTACACTATTACATATTCCGTGAGACCGGTCGGGAGCTTAGAGCTTGTCCCGGCTGGGGCGGTACCCTGCTGTTGGGAGAGTCCTGGCTAGGGGGAAACCCCACTAGCCGACGGTAGGTCGGCGCCGGATCTCGCCATCCGGCGGGGGAAGATCATCGCCATCTCGCGAGAAAAACACGCACTACACTAACGGGACCAATGACCAAAGCAGTTGACGTGCCCGGAAACACGAAAAAATCAATCAATCAATCAAAAAGCCACACCGCCCGCGCCTCTAGGGGCGAAAACTGGTGAATTCAGTTGTGCGGCCTCAAAACAGGGCCGAATGGCACCGCGGAACGCCCTCCAAACTACCCTTCAATCCCTGCGATTGGCCCCGCCCACGACGCGCATCGGAGAAGAGCCTCCGCCTTGCACGTGGCAGCGTGGCAGCCACATCTCGAACCTGTGTTTGGCCAGGGACTGAGATCCCGATCGATTCGTGTGAGATGTCTGTTGGCCGTACAGGAATATACTTCCCTTTCACTTCAACATTGCTCCAACTTAACGCATTCCCATTTGGATTCCATTGCACATTCAGGATTAAGTAACTTTGAATATATGGACATCTCGTACAATGAAACGAAGGGCACAGCAATTGAGATAATAATTAGTCATACGTAATGTGCACGAAATCTATTATGTAAAAAAAAAAAGGTTTGATGGTTTGTTTTTATGCAACTTACAGTTTTACCCCTTACTTTACCAACTTTTACACTCTTCACAAGACTGTCAACATAATATTTCGAAAAGTATCCTCATCCTACACCTCAAAACAGAATGTATCTGCGCAATCCTTAAATTTTTCATGATAGATTCCAGCGAAACAGGAAGTAAATTAGATCGAGTACTTCCCAATGGCCTATGTAAAAGTTAGTTTCGCCGGGAGAGGGGGGCGGTGACGGACGGGACGCGATCGTGGCGGGGTGAAGAGGGTTGGGGTGGTGTGTGGCGTCACGGGATGTAAATAAATTTACTTACATTTTACACTACAGATAGAATTCATTGTTCTCCCCTGTCTAATAAATAATTGTGATAAATACATGACGCAGCAACACTCCTTAGCAAAAACAAAGAACAATCCCACTTCGTGCTGTCTTCTCATCCGCTCCTTTACTTAACGACAGCCGGTGTTTCTTTCACGCCTTGATCATTTAAAGGCACAGCCTTACTATACGAAGCGCTTTAACGGTATCTCTGCTCGACATGAACATTTAGGCCACGAGACATCATGTAAAACCATTAAAAGTAATGACACGTCCAGAACGAAATAATTCATAGATGTACACCAAACTATGTTACAAATAAAGTATTTTTCAAATTCGATTGGTTAATACGCTACCTGACAATACAAATAACGAAAAAAGCATTAAACCAGTGCCGGAGATACGTAATTCTGAGAACGGGGTAATGCTGAAAAGAAGACCCCCCCCCCGCGAAGAAAAATGTGAAAGTTGTATCAAGAAACTATACGAGTTGTTTCATTCAATAATATTGTAACAAAAGTTAGACCGTTTAAGCAAGAAAATGTTTTTGGGAAAATATTATAAAAAATAGTATCAAATAAAATAATTTAGTGATCAAATAATACTATTTCTATTGTGAGCTTAAAACGCTAAAACATTTAGTCGCGTTTATTTAATGTTTAATAAAATCCCTAGTTGCTAAAAACATGAAATAAAAAATATGAATTTCAGTAGAACTTATTTTAATGTTACGATCATTGGATTCATTTCATAAAGTCCTACATTATAACTAATGTCTATAATTAACAATTAAAGAAGTACATGGCATAAATGTAATTGAAAATTTTATGAACTATCAGACTAATGTACCGCGACTAATAAAATTACAATAACGATTTTCACGTGTTCCAATTTCTTTTTCAATGTTTTACTATTTTTATCCTTCAGCCCTATTATCGAGTCTCTTGACTTGCGGGGCCAATTGCGATCGCCCGGTCTGCCTATGCTTAGCGCCGGCACTTTATAAAACATTCCTTGTTTTAATACTGACGCTACACATACATTTCTGTAATATATACGGGTAAATAATTGAAAATTCTGACGATATGTTGCCGATTGGATGACTGCTGAAAGGCATCGGCTTTAGTGAGTCGTCGTGTGAATTGCGAAAGAGGCGACGCCCAGCGGTAGAGCACCGCTCTCTTCGCCGTAGGGAGGGCGTCTAATGGAAAGTTTACGGCTGCAGAGTCGTCCACGTGCGTCCGCGGACGGACGGCCACCGCCGCCAGCCATCGACCCCGCCCCCTCACTCGCACGGTGCGCTTTCATCCGCCGACGCAGCTGGCCCCTCCGCTCCGCCCCGCCCCGCGCCGCCCCGCCCCCGCCCGGCCCCGCCCCGCCCCCGCCCCGCCCCCGCCCCGCCCTGCCCCGCGCCGCCCCGCGCCGCCCCGCCCTGCCCCGCGCCGCCCCGCCCTGCCCCGCGCCGCCCCACCCCACCCTGCCCCGCGCCGCCCCACCCCACCCCACCCTGCCCCGCGCCGCTCCACCCCACCCACCCTGCCCGCGCCACCCGCTCTGCCGCGCCGCCCGCCCTGCCCAGCGCCTCCCCGCCCTGCCCAGCGCCTCCCCGCCCTGCCCCGCGCCGCCCCACCCTGCCCGCGCCGCCTCGCCCTGCCCCGCGCCGCCCCGCCCTGCCCCGCGCCGCCCCGCGCCCTGCCACAGGAGCAGCCCCGCCACGGGCGATTCGCGGTACGAGATGTAGGTGGTTGCAGTTGCGATCCTCAAAATCACGATCTCAAATACAACCCCAATCCACCTAATGTGGATTGAACCCAACGTCAATAAATACATCGACATCAAAAAATCTTATTTCTTCACATACACTTGTTTGTTCACTACAATACGGATTTTTGAAAAGAAGTTTATGATGGATGATTTGTATGAATAACTAAATTATCTGCGTGGTCATTTATTAATAAAGTTAACCATTGGATGATCCATATATTCATTCGGGGATACTATTAACAATGACACAGACGATAGAAATACCAGCGACAGCAAAATCATCTTCATCATACTCAGCAACAATATTCTACATGCACGCTGGTATCGGCGCGGTTTGTATTTTGAAGGCGCATTGCAAAGCGTCGTACACTACAGCACGTCTCGACGCGATGACGAAGCCTCGCAGATGGGCGGGCCCGAAAAATTAGTAACAATTCGACCGGCAGCTTTGTTAGTAGACAAGGCTGAAAACACCTCCGTCTAAAAGGAGCTTTAAACATATTTAAGTTTATAAAAGCGATTGCAAAATAATAATTTAATATTCTGTCATTTAGACTAACTTACTCAGTCTTCCTGAGTTGACGAAAATTGCGTGAAATTGCTTACTATTGTAATTTTTCAAACTTTTCAATAAATATTTCAATTAATTTCAACATTAATTTTTTGTTTGAAAATTACGAATTATCACAAAAATGTTAATTTTTAAAACAAAACCCCCGTTTGCTCTCGTCGCAGCTGAGAAACACCCTCTTCCCGTGCCTACAAGCGAACGCATATTTTTGAACGGTACACGTAAGCTTCCGCGGCTCGCGTCGATGACTTCTTGGCTGTCCGGGTGACGCCGCGTAGTGGGCTGAGAGGCCGACGTTTCGCCTGACATGTTGCAGGCCTCCTCAGGGCACTGACATCGCGATGGTGTGCGCACCCACCCCACCCACCTGCTCAGGCCGGACAATATATAACACCCGCGCCTCTGACCGGGAGGTGCTAGGTTCGAGTCCTGACGGCGGCAGGATTTTCGACACTAGCTTTTCAGCTAGGTCGTATTCAGTCGCTGTCTGGAGGAGAATTCTAGCAGCCGGCTGCTCTGATCGGTAGTTTTCCGTGGTTTCTCCGATCAACACCAGGCGAATGCCGGAGCAGTACCCTACCAAACGGGCCACGGACCGCGCGCGATCTGTCCTTCCTCTTCCTTGTCCTATCCTCTCCCCCTTACACACACACTTACACTAAGATGCACATATTCCGGGAGACCGGCCGGGAGCTTAGAGCTTGTCCCGGCTGGGGCGGTGCCCCGCTGGTGGGAGAGTCCTGGTTAGGGGGAAACCCCGCTAGCCGACGGTAGGTCGGCGCCGGATCTCGCCATCCGGCGGGGGAAGATCACAGACATCTCCGGATAAAAAACACGCACTACACTAACGGGACTAATGACCGAAGCAGTTGACGCGCCCGGAAACACGAAAAAATCAATCAATCAATCAATTATAACACCCCAGGCACAACATCGCGATGTCAATACCCTGAGGAAGCCTGGGGCATGTCAGGCGAAACATGTTGTCCTCTCAGCCCACCAAGCGGCGTCACCCGGACAGCCAAGACGTATTTTTTAGCGGCCCTTCAGAGGAGCCGATTGAGGCGAGCGAGAACGACACGCGTTTCAAAGATTCGCTCCGCTCCGGCGCGGCCCCTTCGCGCAGGGAAGCGCGCAGGAGGCGCCTCTCCGGAGGCTTCGTTGTGGGTGCTGGGAGGGGCAGTGGGGGGGGAGGGGGAGGGGGTGACGTATGGGGCGCGCGGGACAGCCGACACGGCCGGCGCGCGCCCCGCCGCCGCCCCCTCCGCCCAAAGTGGCTTCGCGTGTCGCGCCGGCCGCCGCCATCCATTCAGGCGCTTTCGTCGCGCGCCAAACACCGATCGGGATGCTTGCGGCGGACGATAATGCACCCATATATTACGCTTGCCTGTACGCACTATTATGTACTGTAACTTTGGTTCGTCTTCGGTTCCATTACAAACCCACGCATTCCAATAGGTAGGTCATTTAGGTGAATGAGTTTACCGCCGGTGCGGTCAAGTTCAATGGACCTGGGGGGTCAATGGCCCCCTATAACCACTTGTCTACCTTCAAGCGCGCAGCCTCGCTATTCTATATTGTTCCTGCAGTATTCTAGATAAGACACCCTAGAGCGTAGAATCGTGATATCTCTTTCTAAATTTAACAGTTCTATACATAGAAATTAACGTACTAAATGAAGACTACCAAACACAATCACTACACGTTTTATAAGAATGTCTCGAAATGACAATTCCACTGACACATCCATTTTATGTGTGTTTATAAAAGATCACGTGCGTAACAGTTTGTTGATCCCTGATTTACCAGAAGTTTCAAGAATTCCTTTTATTTTTACGTGCAAAATGACATCTAATATGGCTGTACTCGAAGGCATAACCCAATAAACATTGGCAACGTTACCCGCGCACGCGGCTGCAAGAGAGAACCCATGCCGCACAGGCTCGCTTATCATGTTGGAAACAACGCGCGCGTGTATCCGATATCAGTACACAAGCGCTTCACATGATCGCATCCGCGAGGGTAACAAGACACCCGCGCCGCCGGGGCTGCTCTACGGAGTCCAGGTGAAGCTCACAGATCCACGGAGCGCCCTCGTGCACTGGCGAATACTCCTCACACTTTCGTCTCAACGGTGGAAAAATATTCGTACCCGTCTAGAATAATCTACGACGCCCAGATGTTTTTACAAAACGCATAATTTGCGACACTCTAAGTATCTTTGGTGCGATCTGTGATTGGTTCTTTCGTAACAGTCAACCACATACATTACACCGACCGCGCGCCTTTGTGAAAGTTTAATTGAGGGTGCGAGGAATTCGTACGTTTCCTGAGCTAAAAGATCAGGCAACCATCTCGTTCTTGAATTGGACAAAAGCGATTTCTGTAATTTTCCTTTAATAACACTAAAAGGCCAGAGCCAATCACCCGGAATTGCTGTGTATCATTTTCGGACTCACTTTGGGGCCAAAATTAAACGGGACCGTTAACCGGGGGACGATTTACATACAACATACGGGTTTCAGGGTCCATTTGAGGAAAAATCGATCGTCAAGAGGTGTGATCGTTGACGAGGAGTGGCCTTTCAGAAAGGTTGTACTGTAATTGCAAGTTTGGTTCGCTGGAATCAGAGAGTTCTCGCAAGCGACTTTCCTTACTTTCGATACACACTTTAATATGATTTTCGTTTCCAAGCTTTTTCCATACGGGAGAATGTTTTAAGGAATGGGCGATGTTCGTAACTTGTTTTCAATGATGGAGGAACGATAACGGGATGAGAGGAGAGGAAACCTACTGAGAAACGATTTGTCCACCATAAATTCCACATGCACTGACCCTGTTTGAATGCCGCTACACAGAGGTGGAAGACGAGAGGTTTGGACACATGATATTGATTCAGTGGTGAGTTATAGTTGACATTTACATAATTGAAATGATTGAAGGCGTTGTCATTGTCAACAATTGTATTTATTTCAAAAATAGCAGCTTTCGATGGCTTAGCCATCATCATCAGTTTTCTGCTGTCTGGGAGCCACAAAAACGACTAAACTCTACCTTATGATTAGACGTATGCGATAACGAGGGTGATGAGGAACAAATGGTTTCTAGTTTTTGGGATGATAAAGAGTTATATACCGGGAGCGGTAGCTCAGTGCATCAACTGATGTCACTGCAGCGCCTCTGACCGAGAGGTCCTAGGTTCGAGTCCTGACGGCGGCAGATTTTCGACACTAGCTTTTCAGCTAGGTCAAATTCAGTCGCTGTCTGAGGAGAATTCTAGCGGCCGGCTGCTCTGATCGGTAGTTTTCCGTGGTTTCTCCGATCATCACCAGGCGAATGTACCCTACCAAACGGGCCACCGATCGCGCGTTGATCTGTCCTCTCCTTGTCTCATCCTCTCCTTACACACACACTTACACTAACAGCACTCACACTACCACATATTCCGGGAGACCGGTCGGGAGCTTAGAACTTGTCCCGGCTGGGGCGGTGCCCCGCTGGTGGGAGAGTCTTGGTTAGGGGGAAACCCCACTAGCCGACGGTAGGTCGGCGCCGGATCTCGCCATTCAGCGGGGAAAGATCACCGCCATCTCCCGAAAAAAACATGCACTACACTAACGGGACTAATGACCACAGTAGTTGACGCGCCCGGAAACACGAAAAAATCAATCAATCAATCAGTAAAGAGTTATATCACGAGAACCCAGAAGTCCTGCTTCGAACCGGCTTTGCCCACCACAAATCCCACTTGGATGGCGCGGAATTGGAGGCTGCGTGCCGCTACGCTAAGCAGAAAGGCAATCGCTGGGAGGCTGCCTGTTGGCGGAGATCCGCCGAAGGTTGAGGGGCGGGGCGGCGATCGGAACATCTTTCACCGCGGGCGCTTGCGCGGGCGCGGGCGTGGGCGTGGGCGCGGGCAGGGGCGTGGGAGGGGGCGGTGGCGGACGGGCGAGGGCGCGCCGGCAGCCAGCCGTGACGGCCCGCGCCCGCGCCCGTGCTCACGCCCACCGCGAGGGCGGCGCCGCGAGCCAAATTAATGACGTAGCGGTGCCCCTCCGCTCTCCGCCCCGAGTCTCTTTGAGCAGCGGATTATGGCAAAATATAACACTCAACACTTGCAATAGTTTCCACTTTTTATCGAGGTTTTGCCGATATGAGTCTTAACGTCACAATAATGAATTTCACTTCTGTCATCTTGTATAAATGTACCTTCCGTCCAAGTGAATATCATGTTATCTTCGTTTCTTTTAATTGCAAGTTTCTATCAATTTAGCATCATGTTCTATAAATATTTGAAGTATTTAAATTCTCTGCATATTACATTAAAAAAACACGTAGTTTACACAAGCCTGAAATGAAAGGCCTCCAAAGCGCTCGGCTCGTTCGGCCGCAGTGGTGCGCGGGCAGCGAGGCAAGGGAGCCTCAACACAACAGGCCGCAAGCGCGTTCAGGCGATGGGATGGCACTTGGAGCACCTCCGAGGTCACAAGCACGGATTAATTAGCTAGCGCACGAAGCATTCCTGCATAAGAGTAATATTTGATTCGTTTTCTGAGAAATGTGAAATACCTTAATTATTAACAACTGTTATGATTAAACTAATAATTGCCCAACTAGAGAGTAAAATTAAATATTTTTTATACATCTAACAAACGAAGCTCAGGGGAGAGGCAACTATCGAATGAGCGCATACTTACGATATCCCGAAATGTCGTCGGTTCCACATCTTCGATGTGTCTCAAACAAGGAAACGCGAGGAAGTAACACAAGTTGGGATGGTTCACATTAAAAGGAAAAATAATAAAAACAAAACACTGACGCAAAACCTTATTTATGGAATATAAACTGTATAGAGGTCACGAAAAGAATACAAAGATCAGATAACATTGGAACTTAGACCAGGCAGCGAAACTACAGTATATAAGTGATTTTGTGTGTTAAAGCCCGTCCAGCGGTCGTTCACCAGTCGGGTAATTTATTCGGGAAGTGAGAACCGCGAACGACCTCCGAACACAGAAGAAGAAGAAATCGCTAGTGAAAGAGCGCGAGCGGGCGAGACACGCTTCGGGAATAACCATTACTGGTCTCAGGGCACGGCACGCGATAGCCCAATCCCCCCTCCCCGCTCGCTATGTTGCCGCGACTGAAAGGAGCCGAGGCGGTCCCGCGCCACGAAGAGGCGGCTCAGAGGGTGGCGGGAGAGTGGCGGGATAGCGACGTGAGGCGAGGGTGGAGTGCCGGGAAGCATAGCTAGGTGAAGCCGCAATGGGAATGGATAGAATAGGCTCGGGGCAGAGTGCGGGAGGAAGAGGGTGAGGGGCGGAGCGGAGTTTCGGGGACGTTGCGAGCAACGGGGCGGGTGAGACGGTCGGACACAGAGGGGCGGAGTGAGGTGGGCGGAAGAGGTGAGCATGGGGAGGGGTAATGGAAAGGTGAGGACGGGGAGCGGCAGGCAGGCTGGCGGGGCGGAGCTGGGCGGAGCGGGGCGGGGCGCGGCGGGGCGGAGCGAGACGGGGCGGGGGGGAGCGGAGCGGTGCGGAGCGGGGAGGGGCGGAGCGGGGCGGTGCGGAGCGGGAGGGGTGGAGCAGGGCGGACGGAGCGGGGAGGGGCGGAGCGGGGAGGGGCGGAGCGGGGAGGGGCGGAGCGGGGAGGGGCGGAGCGGGGCGGAGCGGGGCGGGACGGGGCGGGGAGGAGCGGGGCGGGGCGGGGCGGAGCGGGTCGCGCGGGGCGAGGCGGGGCGGGATGGAGCGGGGCGGAGCTGGGCGGAGCGGGGCGGGGCGGAGCGGATCTGGGCGGGGTGGGGTGGGCGTGGCAGGGCGCAGAGGACGTAGCGCGGCGCGGCGGGGTGGAGCAGGTGGGGGGTCGGTTGAGGCACGCGGGGTGGACATAATGGAGGCCCGGAGCAGAATGAAGGGGACGGGGTGGGAGAGGAGACGAGTCGGGTGAAGCAGGAGGGGAGCAAGGGTGTGCGGGGACGGACGGGACGGTTTGGGTAGGGCGGCACCGGCTCATAATAGCTGCCGGCGATATTTCTCAAGCGCCGAACGCGGCGTGGGCGCACCGCCGGGCGCAGGTGGGCGAGGTCTCCGCCCCCGCCAAGGCGGCTTCCCGACGCGCATCCGCCCCGCCCCGCCCCCGCCCCGGACAGGCGCGCGCTGCCATCTGGCGGGCGGCGATCCTCGTTGGGCCGGCCATCCCGGCGCGTTCCCACTGGTAAACGACACCACACGTAGGAGACACATTCGCCATCCAATTGCTTTTCACTTCCTCCCCTTACTTCGTAAGAAACCGTACTGCAATTATGGACTGGAAAATGGCGAATTTTCCACAGAAAAACTCTTATTACGAGCCATGGTAACGGAAAAGTGGATAAAGCTTGTGCCTGTAATTTAGTAAATTACTTCCTCTAATACTCTGCGTTGTAAGAATCCAGGTTTTGAGGGTCCTTGATATGGAAAAATCGATTTACGGTAAAACGTCCGCCCGTCTGTCCATCCGTCCTTCTGTGAGTTTATCTGTCCGTCCGTCTTCTCAATTTTCAAAAATTGAACACGTTAGAATGAGAGAAAGTATGTGCTATTGTAGTATCACTACTTCTTACAACTACTTCAATGCCGCATCCCTCGAGAGATGTAGACATTGCGAATAGATAGGGAATATAGAAGTGGTTCTTCGTTTTACCATCTTATGAACGAAGGAATGATGACATATATTGAGGTTTCTTAACATTTCTTTACCGCGGGATTCGTTTTACTTTCTTTGAGCGAACATCAGTCATTACAGCGAACAAAACAAAATGAGTTACTGTACTAAATAGGATGGATGAGGATATTTACTTTACAATTTTCCTTGGATCACTCACGGACTTCCATATGAGTCCTCTCGGGACAGAGGCTATGAAACAACTAATTTAGATGATATGGGATACACATTTCTTTGCCTTCGACGGTTTGATGCGAAGCGTTTTTCTTTTTTTCCCTACAATCCTAGCTCAGTACCGACGAAGCCGCACGCTGTACTTCTTGTATTTAGGTTGGCATGATATTTATAGGAATTTCTAAACATCGGCAAGAACTCAGTGACCCGTAGCAGAAAAGAATTCCGCAAGCAGCCAATGCCCGGCTAGTTACTACGGTGGAAGTAGATCAGTGGCCTGATTACGTCAAGCAGAAAGGAGTTTCTCGCAGAAATGTGCAGAAAGGTTTCCAGTTCTAGCAATTTTCCAAAGTTTCTATTTACTGTTTAATTTCGTCACTATCTTTGAGCAAGGATTTTATGGGTTGATCTAATGGTTTCAGTATTTTCTTCCAATAACGCAATATTTACAACTCTTCACAGAGACCAAATGTAAAACAGTGAAACATCAATTTAAGGCATCTGATAAGAAATATGAAGTCTTCCAGTTTTCGAACATTTCGACTTACCGAGATTTGAGTTTCCGATAAAAGATGGTTCTGATTTGCTGGGCGGGGACGTGAAAGTGCACTGCAACCTCTCAACAATATAAACTAAAACAAAAAATTATAATTATCGAAGTATTAGTTTAATAATATCCAAATCAAGAAATCATTAAGAAACTGCAGGTAATATAAAAGAAAATGAAAATTCAACGTCACGAGATATAGCGGATTACTGAGTAACAGTATATCTTTCTGAGATGTGTAACACGCGCTGGCACCTCATACTGAAAACGAACAAGGAATGATACAAATGACACGAGTTACACATTACAAAGAAGCGGCGAGTGCAAGCTTCGTCGACGGCGAGACAAAGGAAGCGCAGCGCGCCCGCGAGAGCTGGAGGGGGAGGGGGAGGGGCGCGCTTCTTCGCCGCGCGAGCGCCGCCCCGCCCACGCCGCCGCCCGCGGAAGTCACGAGCGGAGCCGCCGCCCACCCCTCCCCGCCCCCGCAGCCACGGGCGCCAGGAGATCCACACGATATTAAGAGCTCACCGCGGTGCACCGGCGAGGCCCGGCCAGGCGTCGGTCGACAACAGCACTCGGCCGCGGTTACCACTTCTTCCGTTTACCGGTTACTCATTGGAAAGTTCCACTGGCCGGAACGTCAAGGTAGTACATTCCGAGTGCTGAAAAACAAACAACTCTGGGGCCGTATGAATCAATAAGGCTGATGCCATGTATATTGCGAATGGTCCCAACATGAAGTTCTTGAATGTTTCCATGCATTCGTAGATACTGAAAAAAATAATGTACGAAACTCTTATGAACGCATTTTTGGCATTTCAAAATTTAGGACCCCGCTTCCATCCATTTAATTTCTACACACGACACTCGCATTCTTTACTAGTTACGTAAACATATTTTGTGAGGTAAATGGTAGAAATGATCTGAATTCGAGTTAATTAATGCATTGTAATAAATGTTCCATTATTACAAACAATTCATTCATTGAATGACAACCCGTTCATTCTGAAAGTGTTTGGACGTCATTTTATCCTTCAATAGACCTGTTGAACACCATTCGTACTAAGGAAATTCCCAAATAATATTCAAGATTCGTTGACCGACTGGTGAGTTCTTTTGAAATGTCCAACATACCTTTGATAACATTCTTCATCGTATGACAATCACACTTACGAATCCCAATTTTACGTGGATTGAGAATCAGTTCCTCGCGCGGAAAAAGTATGTTGCAGAACGAAGGTTCGTGATCAGCATGAGCACGCCTGCTGGGAGCCAGGCGACCGCTCGGCGGCCGGTCGGGGGCGCAGCCGGAGCGGGGAAGGGGCGCCGGGCGGTCGGCCATGGCGATGTCACGGGCCCGGGGGCGGCGCTACCGGCGGCGGCGGCGGCGGCGGCGAAGGCGATTATCGCGTGGCGGGGGCGAGCGCCGCCCGTCACGCCTTCGCCGCCTCCGCCGCGTGACTTCACACGTAATCCGTCGCCGGCGGCGGCGGAGGCGGCGGCGGCGGCGGCGGCGACAGAGGCGGAGGTGGCAGCGGAGCGTCTCGACCTCACTGCGCCTCGCCCCGTCCCTTCGCCCTGGCATCGCCCCGTCGCACGCCCACTTCCGTGCAACATTTTTGCCGCAGTCACTCACCGGCTTACTTTGTCCCAAAATGTGTGGCGACTTTTATGAACTAGCTCAGCGTGGCTCCTCCGGCAGTATTTTCATGTTAAAAAAATTTATTTGTGATTTTCAACTTCACAATAAAAGACATTTGAAACGTTATAGTTGTTCAGCTCGTCCAATTTCGCACATAGAAATTTTAAATGAAAATGTATTGATGAAAATATTTGTTTAATTTTTTGTTTTATTACAAAAAGAGCTTTAACTATCGTCAATATGTCGTAATGATTCATTTAAATCCCATAGAGTACCAAACTACCACCAAAGTACTCGTAGGTGAATCACAAGACGTAGGTGAATTCTAGAATACTTCCAGAATGTACATGAGAGATAAAACCGGATAACAATTGTGCCATTTCATTTCTCTTGTTGAGGTATTGAATAAGCTTTTGGTTGCTTCTACACGTGCCGAAAGTCACCCCAACACATCGTTTTGGTACCTTAATCTCCCCCCCCCCACACACACACACACACACACAAAATGTTTCCAAAGAAATTTCTTCAGAATCATTTGGATGAAATAAGACGCAAGTGACGGCCGACCGGCCGCAGGTTAGTAGATTTCCATATACGAGTGAGTACTAGTTGAATGTGATGTCCCCGACGTTTTAAACTGTTTTAAATATATTTTCTTGTGTAGAACATTTCTACAATGCAAGTTCTAAATAAAAGGAAAGTTTAAACACCCAAGTGGCTTCTTCTTTCATCTTCAGGCACAGAATGTAAAATATAATCTATTAAGAATCAACATTCAATATAAAATAAATATGTGGGCGCCACTCTTGTCGGATGTCGAAAAAATAAAAAAAAGTCACTCACTACTTTGATACGACAGAAGAGATCATTTCACTTCAAAAAACAATTAAAAAATATTGAAAAGACTTATTTTATTCGCCTCGTAAAACGTTGGAGGCTATTCTGTCAGAGAGCGGTGCCCTACGAATCCAGGTGTTAATGCAAAAGCACGCGACCTTGGGACCCCGCGAGGCTTTGGGGCTCCCAACAACGGCACCGGGCCTCAAGTCCGACGCACAATTTATACGATCATCAACGGAGGCGCACTTGGAGAATCCAACGCCGGCACGGAACAATCTTCATTCCTTAATGATAATAGCTTTTGGGACGTCTCAGCCAATCCGAAGCCAAAATACCGGTTCCTTGAAGTAAGGATCTCTAACGGGAAGGCGGCTTCGATTCCCTCCCAGCGCAAACGTAAAATATCGCAAATCCGACATCCCGTTACAAAGATGCAAATTGTGCGCATTGACAAAGACGGAGCCAAAAGCGGCGAGAGAGGATGTGGAATGCGGGGGTGGAGCGGGGGCGGGGGCGGCCGAGACGAATGAGCCCGCCCTTCCCTTACCAACCGCGTGCTCCCACCGCCACACGCCGCCTGAGGGCTCAATGAACAGCCGTGTCGGTCCAGTTCCATTGAAGAAAAGAAGGAAAGCCACAAACACTTAATAGCCCCAACAACCATTTTATTTCGGAAGGACACAGCTCTGGATAAATATACCCCATCTCAAAAAGACACCGGTATAAAAAACGTGTACAAATGGTCGAAAATATTGCAAAAAATTGTTTTAAAGACTAATTTCGAAATAAAATTTTAAAAATTTAAAATACCTAAATAAATCCGAAAACGGTGCTGGACGGGCTTGAAAAACACTTTTTTCAACCCTGGTGGTATAGGTTCACCGTTTTTTGTCCCTTCCCTCAGTTTCTGTGTGAAAATTTCGGAAAACTTCAGTACATACTTGTATGTTATTCGTTGCAATGTTACACTGCACTCCTAATTCCTTGCAATTTTCATCGTCAACAGGTCCTAAGAAAAGTGCAGGAAGGCTGTCGGAAACAAAAAAGTTCATGAGTTATAGGGTGATATGAATAAAAATGAGCTATTACTTCTTTCTTTAGTTTTGAAAGCAATTGCTTTAAAGAGTACGAACAAAGGACGTGAGTAATTGCTCCTATTTTGAGCAATTTCTCCATTGGTTAGTAATTCCTTCGCCGTGGAGCAATTGCTTACTTTTCGCATGACTAAAATCGAGAATTTGATTTTAGTGCGAAGTATTTACTACGAATATTTAGAGCAACTTCGGTAGATGATTCAAATCATATTGAATTGATAGAAGAGGGGTTATACACGACTGTTGTGAGCTGATTGTGAGGTTTTAGGTACTGAGTGAATGAATGATGGAAGTCTTCCTTCGATTTCGCCAACAATGCACACGAACTATACCGCTTAACCTAGCACGGTCGACACCATCAGGAACGACACGTCGCGCGGTACCACAGACCAACAAAACAGCCGGAAATCGACTAATCACAAAAGATCAGATAGTGAGCAAATACTCAGAGAGAGAAATAAATACTCCAAGTTTCACGAAACATTTTATTCATAAGAAAATAAGCAATTGCTTTTGAGAAGCACTAGTACATGTGACCAATTGCGGTGGTGTACTTACTCTTTTTACTTTCTCATATACATACGTATATACGGAGTAATATACGTAGTACAAAGAAAGTTATATATAGCTGCCGAAAATCGATTTCGAGATTTCAACGGAAATACACGATTAGGGGTCCCCTGATACCGAAAAAGTGGTGTTTTTTATTAACGTTCGTCCGTCTGTGAACACTACTAGCGCCTAAACCATGCGTACACTTTTTTTCGAAATTGAAGAAACCTCTCTCCATCTAGCTCGAAGCTTTCAAATTTTGAAAAACATTCTTTAAAAGTTTGGGGTACTTCACATGTAGCCCCTCGGACATTTTCAAAATTTTCTCAAAACTACTCTAAATGTTTTCTTTAAATTCCTTGGAAGAATAGTGTTAAATTCACTTATAAAGTTGGCGTAGGTCCTATTTTTGCGGTTAACTCTGAATTTTAGAAATTTGCAAAAGTTTGAATATTTTCGGCGTCTTTCTACAACTATAAAATTGAAGACATATTTTTCCTTCAAATGAAATTTGTTGTCCGTAATTAGTTTATTCATTACAGCCAACAAGAAGCCATCCACCCGAAGAACACCGTGCAACTCAACATCCGCAAAATTCACTCTCCACGAAACGGAACTGAGATATTTCATTTAATTTTCAATTAATATGATAAACCTACGATACAAGCGATCACGATACGATAAACGAATGTCACGAGATCAAATGGCAAAATCCATGCTCGATAGAGCTACAAAGAAAAGGGCGTCTACCACACCACAGAGAATTTCTAAAGGTCAGTCTAGCAAGAGGCGCATCAAAGAGTGTAGCAACTAGAGCCCTCCTCGCAGGCGTTGGGGCGTCGCCGGCGCACGAGGCAGAGCCTTCCGCCCGCAGCACAGGGCAGCGCAGCGCCTAGCGCTAGCGCTAGCGCTTCGCATGCAAATGCCTCCTCCAGCCACCGCGCGCCACCCGCTCATCTCCGCAACGCTCCACTGCCGCATTTCACGGGCGCCCTCCTCGCCCTCCTCGCCCCGCCACGCCCCTCCTCGCCCTTCAAAACCACCTCGTTCCACCACCTGGCTTCACGCTTCCTTTTGCAGCGCTGGCCTCCTCCAGCCCCGACTCCCCACCAACCAACGCCTGACCCGCCACGCCCCTCACAGAGTCACCTCAGGGCCGCTGCACGCAGCCACCAGTTCCGCACAGCCCTTCCATCCCGCTCCCCCTCTCGCAGCCCCGCCCCTGCCCCTCCCCGCGCCGCCCGTCACAGTCCCGCCTGTCGGCCGCCGCGCCACCCTCTTATTAGAGTAGACAGCGCCCACGATGTACTTAATGGCCATCGGCAGTCACAGCAATTTAGCGGCGCCCGCACCGATCCCCGGCCCCGGCCCCGGTCCCCGCTTTCTGTTCTCACGCTTTCCCGCGCGGCACGGCGCAGCAACACGGCGCGACGCAGGCGACTGTGCTTGCACGCTTCATCCCCGATTTCCCAAGATTTAATACAAGTCGGGAGGCCGGCGCGAGGCGAGGCGAGGCGAGGCGAGGCCAGGCGGCGTGTAAGGAAGACAGCGACCCGCGGCTCGGCGTTCTGGGCGGTCAACAACACAGGGCCGTGACTTCACGTGCCAAACAGCGGAGGGTGACGCAAGGCATGGTGGAGGAGAGGCGGGCGTTGTCTTCCGGGCGGAGGAGGAGGGGGAGGACGCGCAGACGCACGGCGGCGCCCACGTAACGGTGCAGCGCCCGCGCAGTACGCGCAGACCAACTCCTCCTCTGCGCAGCTCGCACAATGCCACAACGGTGCTCGAGCTCTACTAGTTAAAGCGCTGCAGCACAATGACTTCGCCAAGTATTCGTTTTACGAACATAACGCAGCATTGTTTAATAAGAACGTGTATTTATTTATTGTTTACGTATTTATCGCACGACACGGATTTTCATAGAAACGGCACAGTTACCATATTTATACAACATGTAAATATTTTAATATTGTTTGATGTTTGTTTTCTGTATTTTTAGTAATTCCTTAGAAAACGCTACCACCGGAAGTATTCTATGTATTCCTAAGCAGCAAAATAAATATTCTATTCTATTCTAAAACAGAAATTTTAAAATGGCAGTCATCCTGTCTCCCCGGTATAAAATTAAAATTAAAATGTAATGATGATGAAGATCATGATGATAGTAATTGAATCGTTTATTTCAGAAACCCGTCAAACGTCAAATTTGCCATGTCGAGAAAATTGAGAAAAAGTGTCCCAATTTTTCCGATTTCAAAATATTTTTTAATATTAAAGCAGTTAATAAATGGATATTTTTCAGGTAAATATGGAATAAGCGATGTGTCTATCCTCATGAAACAATACTCCACCGCTAAAGCGCATTTTTAAGTTTGGCGTTTGACGGGTATCTGAAATAAACGATTCATATTGTGTTCGTTACAATACGTATTAATACAGTTTATTCACAATTTATTTCCATAGCACATAATAAAATGCCACTTGATGAGACAATACTCGGTAATCATAGTTAGAAACGGAGGGCCGTGACAGCCTGAAGACGGTTGTACACGTAGGCGCGAGATGGGCGTGGCCTCTTTCGCCTTACAATAGGGCCGCTGCTTCTCCACGGAAGTTGCGGCTCACTGCAATGTGAACCTGCACAAGGGGACTACGGGGAATGTGCTTCGCATCTCAACGATTGATTCCCCAAGTAGTAATTACGGAACACAGCCTTGGGGTTCTTTATACTCGCACGCGTCTTTAAATATGCCTGACGGGATTACGACCCCTGAAACAATAGTCGTGGTTGCGCTGTCTCTTTGGAGTCTTCAGCGCTGGCTATTCGGAGACGTTTACTATAATCTCTAAAATGAACAATTATTCGGAATTCATGGGGTTTAATTTGGACTCCTGCACAGGGCCGCTGAAATTTCGCCTTTTGTAACGCATGCGCGACGTTTTAATGAGCAACGATTATCCGCATTATTAGAATTCCTGAGTCCGCGGCGCATTATATCCCAGAAAAAAAAGTTTCGTATGGAAATGGCTGTTCAAACATCTGCAATTCTGCTAGCACTCACAAGGAAATCAATAACAACATTCCTACAACATTCCACATCAACTGTGACAGATTAAAACTTCATAAATATTTTCATCGCTCATATTTCTGTATGACCAATTGTTTATATTTTATTCCTACACTAGCTAAATATGACGTCGCCGACGCTTTAAACAGTTTTAAAAATATTTTCTTCCAATGTTAGAGTTAGCTGAACCATGACCAAAGGATTTACGTTATGCTCGAAAGGTAGTAATTGTAGTAATTCACACCGTTTCAACGCTGTAGGCGCCTTGAAACACCCAATTTTAAAATGTTTTTTCTAGATATTTTCTGAATGTACTAAAAGGATCTGCCTACCAATTAATTCCAGTTAATTTGCCTCATTGTGGGGAATCAAATGAGCTATTGATGGCCTCTAGATGCAAATGTTTAATTGTCTAAAATGCGCAAACGGTTTGGAAGAAATTTCTTAGAATTTTCTGAATGGATCCGCAAACAAAACATCAGATTCCTACCATAAGACTGAGACGCGTTGAACCACACTTCATTTTTTATTTCTCGCTACGGAATAGAGAGAGTTATGTAATGCGCGAAAAAACAGCGAATTTTCGGCAGAAAACATTTTAAATACAGGGTCCTGGAAACGAAAAAGTGGAAAAATACAGTTGCTAAATTTAGACAAACATCCTCTAACACGTGGTGTAGCCAGAATCCATATTATGTGTGTCCTTGATACTAAATATCGAATGTGGTCAAACGTCTGTCCGTCCGCCTGTCTGTGAAGAACGCTAGCGGCTACACTGTTCAGCCAATTTTCTCCCAAATTAATATTTCCCAATCGATCTGGCTGATGACGCGGCCCCTTGAATTTGAAACCGATATTTTAATTTGGAGGGAGGGTACTTTACATGCAGCCTCTGGAACTTTTTAAGAATGGCTCCATTGTTTTTCATTAAATTTTGTTGTTGGATACTGTAAAGGACGTTTAAGAGAATGGTGCCGGTCTTTGTTTGTTTAAAACCTTGATTTTTCGAAAATTGCAAAATTTCAAAATTTTTTCGGCCTCTTCCTACAACTATAAAGATACAGATTTTTTTCCTTGATGAAATCTGCTCCTTACAGATAGATTTTGAAATAAGGTGATGTACAATTTTTCGAAAATCTGAGTACTTTTTGGGGAATTTTGCGTGAAAATACGTGATGAGCGGACGCATGGACACGTGGACGGAGGTTACGCGAATACTATACAAGGATTTAACAGAACTGGGATGGGAACACGGATGATGTACGTTCACGTTACTCTTGCCTTGGCAATTACATCGTTACTCGACGTGTTAAATAAACAAAAACTAAATGCCTTCTATAAATAATAATTACATACGTTTCTTCCCGTTTTGAAAACGCTTCCAAGAAAACAATTATATTTATAAAGTGTTATAAAACACTTTACCACAAACAAGATACTAATATCTCTTACCTGGTGAAGAGAGGCTAAAATGACGTGACGCGGAAAGTGTGACACCGCATCTGAACTGAGAACCAAATACTATTCATTTTCCTATATATCATAGCACTAGTTATTATTACAGTAAAAATCATAAAGCATCAATCCGATTCCGTGAAACAAAAACTATCACGGAATTAACTATTCATTCTCAGTTCTATTTTCACCAAATCAACACTTCAATTTACTATTGTTATTATTGCACGATGTCTTCCGTTTAAAAAATTCCAATTATTCGAGATCTGGGAGGGATTCGGGACAATTCGAAAACTCACATTTCGGAAACGGTGGGATCGTCCCATCTCGAATTGTTTCTAGTAAATAGATAGACCCGCGTCGCGAGAGCCGCGATGACTCCGCTGGCAATGAAGGCGGAGGGGAGGCGAAGACCGAGGCGGAGATGACAGTGGAGATGGAGGCGAGAAGCGAGGCGAGAAGCAAGGCGAGAGGCAGGGCGAGAGGGAAGGAGAGAGGGAAGGCGAGAGGGAAGGCGAGAGGGAAGGCGAAAGGGAAGGCGAGGGAAGAGAGACGAGGCGAGTGGCGGCGAGAGGCAAGGCGAGAGGGAAGGCGAGAGGAAGGCGAGAGGGAAGGCGAAAGGGAAGGCGAGAGACGTGGCGAGTGGCGTAACGAGAGGCAAGGCGAGAGGGAAGGCGAAAGGAAGGCGAGAGACGTGGCGAGTGGCGTGGCGAGAGAGAAGGTGAAAGGGAAGGCGAGAGACGTGGCGAGTGGCGTGGCGAGAGGCAAGGCGAGAGGGAAGGCGAGAGACGTGGGGAGTGGCGTGGCGAGAGGTAAGGCGAGAGGGCAGGCGAGAGAGAAGGTGAGAGGCGTGGCGAGAGACGTGGCGAGAGGGAAGGCGAGAGGGAAGGCGAGAGACGTGGCGAGTGGCGCGGCGAGAGGGAAGGCGAGAGACGTGGGGAGTGGCGTGGCGAGAGGCAAGGCGAGAGGGAAGGCGAGAGAGAAGGTGAGAGGCGTGGCGAGAGACGTGGCGAGTGGCGAGAGGGAAGGCGAGAGGGAAGGCGAGAGGGAAGGCGAGAGGGAAGGCGAGAGGCGTGGCGAGTGGCGTGGCGAGAGGCGTGGCGAGAGACGTGGCGAGTGGCGTGGCGAGAGGCAAGACGAGAGGCAAGGCGAGAGGCGTGGCGAGAGGCGTGGCGACAGGCGTGGCGAGAGGCGAGAGGCGGGGCGAGGCGTGGCGAGACGGGCGAGGCGGGGGCAGGGCGGCAGCGTGATTCCTCGGCGGCTGGAATGCAGCAGGGCGAGGGCGGTGGGAGAGAAGAAGGCGTGGACGGGCCGTATTAATTAATCGCGCGTCCGCCTTGTGGCGCGCCGCGCTGCGCCCCGTCGCCCCGCCCCGCCCCCGCGCGGCGAACATCGCTGCTCGCTTCGCCCCGCCCCGCCCCGCCCCGCCCCGCCCCGCCCCGCCCCGCCCCGCCCCGCCCCCTGGGCCGCAGGCGATCGCAGCGCGATAGCGTCGGGCAACGTCGCCGACGTCGGCGCGCGCACGCGGGAATCCATTACCGGCGCTTTCGCGGCGCTACCGGCTTCCTTGGCCACGCAACGCGGGGGCCTCCGCGGCAAGCGACGACTGCGGCGTAGGGACACGACTCCGACACGACATGCTTTCAAAATATTAATGGATTGTTAGAATCATCATTTATCGATGCCCATTTTTTTAAAATACCGATATGGTATGCTTGACGTTTCAGTTTTGGTAAAAAAAGAGACCTTATTACCAAAAATTCAGGTATCAATAATTTGAATACTCTTTCCAACCAAAGTGGCCAAAGGTTGACAACTAAGTCTGACCAGTTTTCGACAATAAATGTGCCCCATTAGTTTTGTATTATCCAATCAGATAAACAAATTTAGATTGTTAATTATTCTTATTTTTTAGTTAATTTATCAGTGAAATCAATTTAAAATTAATAAACCCCACCATCCTTAAAATAAATCTCCTCCCCGCGGGAATATTGTTAAGTTTACTAAACCAGCTTTAAAAAAGTTGATCTTTAAAATCATCCATGATCTTTGGGCGATGTACTATTAAAATGGATGCTTTTCATTTTGAACCTGTTTGGAAACGCCTACGTTTTGTACGGGCTTGGCTAGCGGCGGCGGCGTCGACGCGATGCCCTGCGGAAGGCGGCCCGCACGCTCAGGCGCTCTGAGAGCGCAGCGCTTCGTGGTCCGGGCACGGCTGAAGCGGTCGAGGCACCACCATTTACGCTCGTTTTACACACACAAAACAAATATTGTAAATAATAATTCCAAAACACGTTATATGATCAAAACGCTAAATAAATGTTTTCATAGAAATAAAAAATGTACTGAAAGCAGCAGGAAGTGCATACTACACTAATTGAAGAAGAACAAACCTATTAATTTGAATACATTTTCTACTGACAAAATCATTACAGAAACGACAGTTATCATTACGCAGCCCCAACCCTTTTAATTATAATATAAAGTAGGAAAATTCAGAAGGAACTTTGTCAAGACCTTTCAAATACGAAATGAAAGCTCCAGATATTATGTCTTTACGACGAAGAATATAGATATAGAATGCTTGAGTAGACGGTATTAAGAGAACTGTACAACGGGCAAAAGTCTGGAGCTTGGACGAAAAGTCGTTCCTTCAAAGCACCTTACAACCAGAACAATTAGCAATAATATAATTTATTCTCGAGGAAAAACATCTAGGGATATAACATGATATAGATATCGCCTAAAGAATCGATTCATCGTTACTGACGAATGAAGGCAACAGTTCATGTTAAATGGACAACAAAATACAGGAAATGTAACTACGGCGCAGATGCATTTGAATAGAGTAGCTGACACCAACCAATAGATTCCATGTAGAGCTGAGTTATTTGGGGTTAACTAGTTTTAAGATAATTTTTTGTTTCTTCATAAGTTACTGAATGTAAAGACACACTACATTTTATTTTCACTGAATGTAAGACAATGCAGCGTTAGATTTAATTTATGTACGCTTTTTAATAAGCATAAAATATATCATTAGACACTAAGTAATGGTCGATGGGAAAACAATCAGTTGTACGCACGAGTAAAACGCATAAGCCATAATGTAATTATTTTCCAGTACTCAAAATAACGAAACAATAGCTTGCATTTAAGACTATTACTGTAATAACTTTCTTTGGTGACGACACAGCTAATGTTCTAATGCCAGTCTCATGAACTTTCTAATGCGAATACACTACCGCGTTTGAGCTCCGTTGTGAAAATTGTAAAGAAAGACAATGGACAATAAAATGGATACTGATTTGTAGAAATGGTTGCTGAGTGGATATACAGATTAGTTCAATAATATGAAATCAGGATCTCCTTAACACCATTTCCATACTTAGCAAAAATATATCATTAAGAGCATTAATACATTTATTAATTTTCATTGTAAAAAGTCAAATTTAATGTAATTGAGATCGAAATAGTTGTAAGTGTTATTAGGACACAAATGTTGAAATAATTCATGGCCCACTATAAAAAACAACACTCAGTTTAGCAATGAAAGTAATATCAGAACTGATCCACGACCCACTAGAACTACTATCAACATCAATCGGCCATCTTGGCATGTAAAATAGTCAAATTTGAACGAAAATTGTACAACATTCGAATTTTTTCAAAGCGGATAAAACTTTGAAAAATATTCGTATCTTTACATCATCACAAAACTCGACCCCATCCTAACGGCCTCCTTTGATAATTCTTCAATCTCGTATCTGTCTTACGATACATTGTAAATAATTATTATAGCGCAACCCGCAAAAGAAACTAGTTACCATCGCAGGAAGACGTCAGGATTGAACGTGACGCAAGCAATGGCACAAGGTACACTCCGTACCAGCAATCACTTTTTATACAGCTACCTTTTTATAACGCTATATTCATGTTAGCAATACAATAAAACCATAATCATGTGCTTTGTAACGGAAGGCCTGTAAGCGTTTCTAGTCTTTAAAAAGAAAGGCTGCTGCCCGGCTGGCACAAATAATATTGCTACACCACTAGCTATCGAAGGATCCAGAAGACTGCGGTAGTTGGCAGCCGGACGCCCCAACAACGGGCTGTCGCCGATTGCAACTAATTCCCCAGCTACAATGCGCCGACAGCCAGCGTCCACAATGCGCGCTCGAAAATGGATTCATTTTAATAGAATACCCCCTCCCGCTGTGTATTTCCCCTGGAAGCGATTTGCATTTGTAATATATCAATAATGAAAAGCTCCCCCTCCCCTCCACGCCGCGTGTCCGACGCGCGGCAACGAGTGACGCAGAGCTTGGCCTGCAACGCAAAACGGCCACGCCCACACGCCAGGGAGCACAGGACTCCGTCTGTGGCACATCACTAATGGCGTCAGCGTGGAATAGAAAGACTCGCTCACCCTTTTGATACACTACTTCCTCAAAACAAAATTATATGTATTTTATGCAGGTTTGAAAGTAAATATACATAATTTCATACATATTAGGTAAGGGACTATACTTATTACACGTATACTATTCCCTGAATAACTTATACGAAGAAGAGTACATGTAGTTGTACTAATTGTAATTATAATGTACTTACATATAATTCTAACGCATTAAACGAAGTATGTAAAATATGCTGCAAACATCCACACGTAGTGAGAAGGGAACAACACAAATGTGACGTGTATATAAAAATAGAAATGTACTAACGCCTCAGTTACACACATGTTGAACAGAAAGAAAATATATGTTTTAAACATTCATTCATATGCTTAATTCCACGTGGTCTGATCATTAGTGCACAGAGGATTGAATGGCTGTGAATCAGGAACTCAATTTAAAATAAAAAGATACCTTGATAGCAAGCGGGATAAAAAAAAGCAACAAATTCATGCTAACAAATAAAAATTAGCGCATTATCCTCAGACTCAAAGAATACGTTCCCTTCGATGTCGAAACAACAGCCAATGCCGGTCCTTTCTCTCTTTCGCATTAAGATCGGCAATAGAAGCGGATGACATTTAAAGAGGTTATTGCACCGTAAAAACTACGGAAGCAGAATAAGCCAGTGCTGCCGCATACAGGAGCCGACCCCTAAAACAACCAATAGCATCATTATGCGCGACGGGGAGGCAAAAAGCGGGCAGGGCAGAACACGCTGCGCGGGGAGGGAGGGAGTTAAAAAGCGCGGCGCGGCGGGCCCGCGGAATGGCGCCGTTGGCCCGGGAACAGCGCCACTCGATTCCAATCAGCTGTGACGAGGCGCTTTGCACAAAGCCGCGGGGGCGGCGCTACTAGCAGCGATGCAGTAGGTCAGGCGCGCAGCCGTTAAGATGCGTATCACCCGCCGCAGCCGCCTCTGCCGGTGCCGCAACACAGCCTCTGCCGCCAACAACGCCAGGGCGGCGGCGTGGGCGGGGCGGGGGCGGGGCGGCCGGAGGCGAACTCGCGCCCGAGCACGGTCCAGCGGCCACAGGCTGGCGCGCAGGCGGCGGCGGAGGCAAACGGCCGCGCTAACTTCGGCAACTCGACCCGTGCGACGTGCGGCAGCGGCGAGGGCGGGGGCGGGGCAGTTTCTACCTCGTTGCCCACATCCCCCATCCCCCGGCGGCGCGGAATGCGACAGCGGCACCACAGCTGCCTCAGCACAGGCACGCGGCGCGGCGGGCGAGGCGCTAAGGCCAACGTTGCTCCCGGGACGCCTCGCTCCTCGCACAGCGCTCTCTGCCACAGCACACGCTCTTATACGCCTTCACGCACAAGACCAAAACACTTTTTATTTTAATTAACAACTAAGGTTAGATACGCAGCGGAATCGGGTAAACATTTAATAAAAAATAGCAAATTATTTTTGTATAACACTCCCAAATTAATAGTTTGTTTCAAAAATACTTATTCTATCTCTCATACATGAAATCCTCTACTTCATATGATTGGCAAGTACGGCGAAAAATAGTTATTTGTGGGGTGTGTACCGCGAAGTGAGCAAACCTTCGAGATGATGTGAGTCAACATGGATGCCGTCACGCGTATTGAGGAAGGTGGTAAGGGTTTGTGCTTGTAAGTTTCCATGAATCCGTGGCAAAAATGTAATGCGTAGGAAACCTTCTTTAGCACATTCATT
The DNA here is from genome assembly GCA_011170035.1 of Teleogryllus occipitalis. Taxonomy (NCBI): domain Eukaryota; kingdom Metazoa; phylum Arthropoda; class Insecta; order Orthoptera; family Gryllidae; genus Teleogryllus; species Teleogryllus occipitalis. The sequence continues at coordinate 46,639 of BLKR01009175.1, forward strand.
TCTAAATTGCGGAAAAATTGAAGTCATACTTTCTGTACTATTATAATTTTATAACCAAAATAATAATAACAACCATAATACAGAGATGGAATACTTAAGTTTCACAGTGAAAATGGAAAAAGAGCGCATCGCCATACAAGGCTAAGCTTTAGCAGGTGCGGCAAATGAAGAAGTGACAGTGCGAGCAGCGCTCCGTTTGGAGAGCTCGTCAAGGCGTCGGCCTACAACTGCCATCACAACAAGTCTTCAATTATTTCCTCATTGCAATGCACCAGAAATCCACTTGATTGCAGTTCACTTTAAACCTTCTCTCAGATCTAGAGGGATAACTACCATATATAATAAAATAATTTAATAAATTAGAAAATGATTCATGACGCGATTTAAAAATAATCCCATATTACATTTATAAAAACAATAATTATGCGAAGTGCGATGACGACAATGGTACAGCGTCACTGTGCAGGAGGTTAAAACTTGAAATGCCAAAAATGCTTATTGTCAGTTGCAAAATAGTCCCAATGCGAACTTTCATCATTCCAAAATCGATTTTCTTTCGATTTTTGAACATGCGCATCAAAACTGTATTATAATAAAATAAATTTGCATTACCGAACCCAATCTCAACCTATGGATAAACGTATGACATGATCTTCAATTGACCAATTCGTGGAGCAATTTTAACCCTGTTTATCAAACAGTCTTATCAAGCTCTGGCGCGCGCCGGAGATAGGTCCCGCAACGGCGCTGGGGTTTCGTAAATCAACCCCTTCCCCGGGCTGTCGGGCGCCCCCGACGTCCGGCTGGCGACCAGGGAACGGGGCGGAGTGGGGCGGAGCGGGGCGGAGCGGGGAGGGACCGAGCGGAGCGCGGAGAAGCAAGTGGAGGCGGACGCCGTTACCGCTGGCAGATCTTTATGCGCATCGCGCAGTGGCGAGGTGCAGCGCAGCGGTCCGCCTGCGCAACACGGAAGCAGCAAGCGGCCACGCCCCCTGCCCCGCCGCGGAGTGCCTCCCCCGCCTCCCCTCCAGCTCTCGAGCAGGCACTAGAACCATAGCTACAACGAATTCAGCCACGCGCTGTCTGGACAATTTCTAGCGGCACGGCTGCTCTCCTCATTGGTAGTGTTTCGTGGTTCCTCTTATCAATACCAGGAGAATGCCGATCCAGTGCGCATACAAATCAGCCACAGACTGCACGCGACCTCTCATTTATAATAATTCACCATCCTCTACGCACGCACACTTATATGCACTACTCAAATATCGGGAAACCAGTACAAAGCTTAACAGCCAGTCTCGGTTGAGGCGGGGTCCCACTGGCGGAGATACCTGGAAAGGGAACACCACACGCTGACGAGTAGTGGGCGCCGAATCGCATGTTCAAATGAGAGAGGAAAACCACCACTTCCCGGGATATACCATGCACTGCTCTTACGGAACTAATAACTATGACACGTGATGTTCCCGGAAACATTGAAACAATCAACTAGGGATTGCAAATGAAAATCGCTAAATATTAAATATACTAATAGTTCTGACGAATACAACGATTCTATTTTTATCAATCTCTGTTCACTCTGCTGTGGATTGGTGGCCTCTTCCCCGCCGCGAATACCAGTTTTGGAAGAGATGGCGCGTACACCCAGAAGGGAAGATCGCGCGTGGCAGGGGCTGCTTTGGAGTAGGCCGAGAAGTGTTGATCGATCGGAAGTCGACTTACAATTTGTTGTCGGCAGGCGGCAGAATGCCCTGTTGGGGAACACATCGAAGCAAGACAGTCGTCGGCAGTTGCCCGGGCGAAAGCGCGACCTTCCTGTCACCGAAACCTCAAGCTTAGAGCGTTGCCTTCTCGCTTCAGCTTGCCACGCTAAAAACTACAAACCATGAATAAATAGAACATCGGTTCTTACCAAACACCGGCTTAGCTCTTTTCCACATAATACGGCAGTTCTACTTCCGGGAAGAAAACAACACACATTTATTTGAGCAAAATAAATGTTATGAAGAAATAATTGTAAAAAATATACCAGCAGTCCGTAACAGTAACAGTTACTTACCAATTAACAGACTCTTTCAAAACCTATTATAAAGATTTAAATGTCTACTAACAAGATCGCTTTCTGTAGATGTCACAGAAATAAGAACCAGATTAAGGTTTTGGACAGAGTTGGGACTGTGTATAATATTGTCGCCATACTTATTAAATCGAAGTGCCTGCATTGAAGTCCTTTACTATTCGAAATCATTTACAAAATATTTGTTAAGTGACAGTATGTTTTTGTATGAAATGAAAAGGACACGGATATTTCAATCTTTGTTGTATTTTAATTGCAGAATTTCTGGCCATGGACGTAGACTGTCAAGGTTATACCTAAACTTTCCACTAGAAGATATTTCTTTTCCGCTTACTGAAACATTAAACCTAGATCTTTACACCTTTCATATTCGTCATGCCCCGTAGAAAACCACAGAAACTCATAATTACGGACCATTGTCATATTCTTCACGTACACGCGTATCCATAAATCAGGCATTATATCCATCAGGGATACAAAAGCAGGTAATTTTCTTGCTAAATCAACCACATACGTGAAGCATTACTCTGAAAGACAACACTCTTCTGAACCTTTGAATTAAACTGCGCAGAGTATTTAGCACTGAATAAACGTTACAAAGAAACGTTACACAGGCTTACCAAGCACGGTGAAGCGAATGCCGAGCTGGAGAACTTCATCAAATTTCTTGAGAAATTATATTAGTTGTTATTCGATCATACAAGTAAAAGTTAATGAAATGTAAAATTCTTTCTGGTAATTCTGAGTTCATTCACCAAGTTTCAAAGTTTCATTCCCGAAGTGAATGAGACACGTCGCAGCCTCGTTGGTGCTACGGTTCTCTCTTAACTGTAGTTTTTTTTATTACCGCAATTATATTTTAGAAAAGGCTTTAGTAGCTTAGAACGCATTAGCATTAAGAAACATATATTTTCCTACAATTTATAATAACTGTACACAGCAACCTGGAGCGGTAGCACAGTGCATCCACTGATATCACTGCAGCGCCTCTGACCGGGAGGTCCTAGGTTCGAGTCCTGACGGCGGCAGGATTTTCGACACTAGCTTTTCAGCTATGTAGAATTCAGTTGCTGTCTGGAGGAGATTTCTAGCGGCCGGCTGCTCTGATCGGTAGTTTTCCGTGGTTTCTCCCACCAACACCAGGCGAATGCCGGAACAGTACCCTACCAAACGGGCCACGGACCGCGCGCGATCTGTCCTTCCTCTTCCTTGTGCTATCCTCTCCTTACACTAACATGCACTACACTACCACATATTCCGGGAGACCGGTCGGGAGCTTAGAGCTTGTCCCGTCTGGGGCGGTACCCCGCTGGTGGGAGAGTCCTGGTTAGGGAGAAACCCCACTAGCCGACGGTAGGTCGGCGCCGGATCTCGTCATCCAGCGGGGGAATATCACCGTCATCTCCGGAGAAAAAACACGCACTACACCAACGGGACTACTGACCAAAGCAGTTGACGTGCCCGGAAACATCAATCAATGTTCACAGCAATCGGAAGTATCGATAAACGAATGTCGATGAAGTGGATGCAAACCTACATTGTTATCACAAGATGAACCGTCCCTAGCGGAGCGGCGTGATGGATGAATTGCCCTCTGTGAGCTCGCGCAAGAGGGCGACGCAACGCACAGACTCCGCGCCTCCTCGCCCTGCGGTGCGATGCTGCAAGACGTCGTCTGACTCCGCCTCGCTTCTACCAGACTGCTTCCACGCGCAGCCCACAGGCGCAGAAGAGGAGTCGAGTCACAGCTGCGTCCCCGGAATGGGGGCATTCATTCAAACTAAATTATGGACCTCCACTACAGCCGCATTTACAGACCTGCAGCAAAAGGTCGTTCCTTGACGCAACAAAGGCTTCATGGTTCTAACGTTACGTTCATACTGTTGCGAATACTGTATACAAACAATAAGAGTTGATATAATACAGTAATAATGGTGGAATTTGAGGGATTATTTTGGTTAGTCTTATGCCACAAGGAATTCATTCTGAAAAAGAATAAATAGGTATCAACCCACATTCCTCGTCACAGTGCCAAGAAGAAATATCTCCGTAGTACAGCGTTATTTGTTTCTCAGCACCATACTGTTCATACAAAATTTAGTAATCGACATGGAGAGAATGTTGGTGCTTTTAACTCGTTTTTGTAGAGAATGTGGCATAGGATTGATTACCCAGAGCCGAGCCCTTTCATTTATCGTATTGTTCCTAATATATAGCTTGGCACATTTATATTCTTGTTAATGGTGTTATGTTCACCTGACTCACGACACGTTTATATTGCGACGATTGTGAGTACCACAATAACAGTCCACGCCCACACAACATCACTCGCCTGGCGAGCTCTCAAGACGCGAATGAACGCCCAGTCAGCCTCGTGCCTGACCGCGGCTCCACGGACAACAAGACGCCTCCCTGCACGATTAACAATTATTATCCTGCACTACGACCACAAAACTACTTCGCAGCTCGTTCACCAAAACCAACTAACAAAACACGAACCTTTCTTAAGTGAACTATTGAATCATCTGTGCGTAAGCATGGGTCAACAGACAGATCTAACGCAGTATTGATTCAATGCGTAAACTAGTTTGCGTACAAAATAAAAATAAAAATTTTAAAGAAATGGTTTTCTATAAATTCACCTCTGGATTTGGATAGCGCGAATTAGTAGGAATAGCTTCACATTTACAGCCTACTATTTTAATTTTAGAAAATGGACAAAAGCAAACGACATGTGCGTTCCTCTGATTCCCGATTAAATGATTTGAGTGTGCAGTTATGTAGTAAAAATCCACGATGTTACAAACACATTGAACAGTTCTTTCAGCTATTTTCACGAACTTTCTATGCCGCTTGCTTCGACGTCTGCTGATTGCAAACAAGTATTCTTCTCCGTGCGAGAAACGCGTTCCCTGCGCATCACGCGGACGCAAGGAGGGCAGAGGGGGCGGGGCGCGAGGGCGGGTTGCGGGGGCGGGCGCTCGCCTGGGTGACAGCCGATTATCATAATCGAGGCGGCGCAAACAAACACTAAATCAAACGCCTCGGGAATTAATCACTCGCCGGTCGAACCATCCGCCCATCCGTCACGGCGCCCACCCCCGCCCCCGGCCCCGCCCCGCCCACGCCCACGCCCGCCGACGCGCACCGCCACGCAACCTTCCTCTTCAGCTCCACACGCAAAGGTGTTTACGCAACACGAACGCATTGTTCCATTCCCTAGAAATTCAAACGTGCATGCTTTTAATTCACTTAATAACACAGCATCTACAGAGTTTGCTTACGTTTGTCAATATTTTACTTGTTTTCTCGTATTTATATCACTAACGGTGTGTACAAATAAACTTACACTAGCATTACTGAATGACATATTCCGCATCTTCGTTTCATTTTCAAACAAGTTATTCATCACGATTGATTTTACATTTTCTAATTCTTTTAGCCTCTTAGTATCAGCTCCCATTTTCTATCGTATAATCTTCGTTCCGAAAGTTAAAACAATCTTGCCATTATTGAGTCTTACACAGACTCATGAATTTCTTAATAATTCCTTCTTTCGCTTGAACCAAAACCGCATCCTTCGATTGCAAGTCACTGATTTGATATAATTGCACTTCGAAGGGACACATTTATGTCATAAAATAAATATTCCAATTTGTTCAATCCCACCATATAATGTTTGACCCTTGGCGCATTCACTGTCGTATAAGATGAATTAATTCATTGATAACTACAAATGATGTTTTTTCTCATAAACTCACTCACAACGCATTTGCAAAAATAGCTATAATATTCAATTCGTTATGAGTAGTAAGAATGAATATTTTACAAATCTTGACTTATCGACACACAAATATCAGTAGATCACCACTAATTTAGCAATTTAGCAAGTTCACGCCAATCATGACCGACTTGGCAAGTTGGCTAATATTTAATGAAGTATCTCTTGCAGGAAATTAGGAAACCAAGTCGTTAATATCAGTGCACATTTCAGATTACAATCGGGGCATTCTTACAGTCACGGACAGCGCTATTTATAACCCTGTCCCATAATAAATCTCGAGACGTTCGAACGGACGGAGCCTCCATAACCGTCCCGGGCAGCACTGAATCATCGGCCGGGCCGCGCATAGAAACAACAGATCTTCTGGAGGCGCATTGCAGCGGCCTTGGAGGCAAACGAGGTGATGTCACCAGCATCTGAGCGCCACGCTCAGCAGAAAGCGAGCACAGGAACACGTTCACCCTGAGCGGCGAAGACGACGGCGCGGGGGGGGGGGGGAGACAATTGCGCGGCGCACAGAGGCATGGAGATTTATACGACGCAGAGGGCAGCGACTCTTGGTAAATGAAAGAACGAGGTATTGGGCAACCTGGATTTCCTCATCCTACCCTGGTGGCAGAGTAGATCCTGGTTGTACTATGGTTTTATTCAAATTATTAATCGCAAATAGCCCACCAAAACACAAACATTACAGTTTATTGACACAATGAGCGACAACGCCTCTTAACGCCGGTAATGCACAAGGGAATTTCTTGTACCAGAAGAAACACAACCACTTGGTATCTCTCCTGAGAGAGATGTCATCGCATTTAATTAAGTGCAGTTAACAGTTTAAATCTACGAAATATGATCAACGGTTCTCGCGTGTAAACACAGAATTCCGTACAATGAATGGAATTAAATTGAATTCTCATATTCACAATTACTACTGGTTGGGTTCTTCAGGTTACTAAATGATCGGTAATTAATTTTTTTTTCGATAGTTTTCTCGAAATCCATGAAGCGGCAATATATGAATCTAAAGATCTGATATCACTGTGGTATATTGTACGTCCTTACATTCTTGTGTTCGTAATTCCCTGCGATCAGATAATAAAATCTACGAGGCAGCTGATCGGAAACAAGTTGGCGAAATTTGCACTCATCAGACGGTAGTGGCTACCAACACGCTCTGACCAAAAAGAGATTATTAGAAACATTCGACAAGCGAGCCGCCAACTACAGGCTCGGAAACTCTCTTAGGCAGCTGCACAAAGCGAGCAATTTAGAATCCCGCTAGAGAGACAATCTTCCTTATGACGTTTGCATGACGGGTTGACTTCACTATTCAACGTCCCGATTACGATCAAAAACCTGTTCGCCAAGCGGCTGCCTCCGCATCAAGAGGCGTCAAACCGGAGAGAGCTCTTCATAACAGCCGCGGCAAGAAAACAAGAGCGGGGTCCAAAAACAACAACTCGGAGCCGAGGAACGTTCATCTCGACAAAACAATAAAATATTAGTTTCATTAACATGACAATACTGTTCTTCAATTACGCAAAGAAGTTGCCCAACCACAAACATTAGCATCGAAACTCGAGAGGAAGAAAAACGAATTAATCTGAAAAAAAAAAAAAAAATAAGAAAACTTAAATGCATTGAAATAATTAACCTTGCTTTAATTCTGTGTAGGATATAACTCTTCGATCCCAACTTCAAAACTCAAGAGCCTCCAGAATCTTAAAGGATAATAGGTACGCAGAGAACTACAAGTCGTCCAAGACCAATAAGTGTTGCAAACGACCTTAACGGTTATTATTTACATTTACGTCAAGTAAGAAACGAGTTCAGTTGCTTCAAACAGCAACCTCCTTTTGTACAGCCTGATTGAATAGCGCAGCTGCAGAAAACATTACATTTGTATACGCGCATTTGACTTGAGAACACGAACACTAAGTAAGTAAACGAATTGTTCGAATGACGTCCCTATTGTAGGGTGGACGACTCCAATACAACGTACAATAAGATGACCGATTAAAATCTTGATATAAAAACTGAAATGGTTTAAAATATAGATTTTGAAAATTTAGAATATTTATGTTCACAAAATATAAATCACACAGTTCAGAGTGGCGTCCTACTTCTTCACTTAGGTTCACTAACTGGATGGCTTAAAATTCAAAATTAATAGAGAGAGTTCACGGGAGTACAGTTCTCGTAATTGCAATTGGCAAATATTTAAACACACGTTTTGTACTGTTATTATACAAACCCTAAGAATAAGATTAAAAACTCCTTCAAGAAATCTCTGGATTGCCAAAAAGCCCTTCATTTTCACTCGATCCCTTCTCGGTTCTTCGCCGTATCTGTCTCGTCTTCGTGAAGATTCCTCGCTCTTCCTCCGTCTCGCAGCTTTTCCGCCTGCTTGTCTTCACGATACTGCGTTTTACGACCACAGAACACGCGCCTCCGTTGTCTTGTGTTTGGCGCAACGGCCGCCGCCAGCGCCAGGCGGGAGCGCGGCGAGCTGCGAGTGGCCGGGCCGGGCCACGCGCCCTAATCAGCGCCAACAGGTTGAATTTATAATGCGCCCGCAGGTAATTGCACGCGTATTGACACTCGACCTCCTCCGATACATCAGCGGCCACGATCCACCAGCGCCGAGGAGAGCGCGCTCGCAACGGGGCACGAGGAGCGAGCCCTGCGCCACGCCCACCAGACAGCGTTCCGATCCTCCCATCCTTCCCCATTCAACCCTCTTCACTTCACCGCCTCATTTCGTTCCGTTTCCTGCTCCCTCGCCATGTCCGAACTCATCCCGTTCTGGCCCGTCACGTCTCGATTCACACCTTCCCGACCCGTTTCTTCCCGTTCCGCAACGTCAACAATCGCCCCATTCCTGAATTTATTTCTTCACCTACGGCTTTCATCCAGTCGACCATTAACGACCCGAAGGAATGCATATTCCACCAGACACTACCACTCCTGCGGACTCCTCCGACCTAGGATCAGGAGAATGTCAGACCTTCCGCGACAACACATACATGAGAGACAAGGGACAATCACGCCCAAGGCGACGCCTGAATTTACAATACTGAATAATTCCGTTTCGCAAGCATCTCGTCCCAAACCTCCCCACCCTGCTCCGTCCCGTCGCGTCGAATGCTGCTCCTCCGCACACCGCACGTCTCACGCCAATTAATATCGACGTCTGTGGCGACGGAAGCGCCGCCGGCCGCGATCCGCTGATTCACGTGAAGAAACGAGCGCGCTCCCGACTCCACTCTGCCGCCGACTGGCATCCCACCCCGAGGAGGAAGGGCCGGTTTAGCCCACATATCGCCCTCCGCCGCCCCGCCCCGCCCCGTCACGCGCCAGGGCGTGGTGCAAAGGGGCCTCGCACCTAACGCTGTTTCTCAGCCGACGAGGCGGACGGTAGCAGTAAATGCTTACCTTTCGATTTCAACTAGCCTGCACATGAATTATATAAATGTAAGCATTTCATTTTAGTTAGATTACGTGCTCAATACGAACTTCCTACACAAGAGTTGAGAAAAAAGAGACGGAAAATAGAGAAATTGTTCATTCTTGAAAAGTGATTAAATACGCAGAAATAATAATATTCAACGGCACCGTTTGATGAACATGTGTGAAAATTAACAGTACAAGCATCCGTCACAAACCCGACACACGTTTCTGCGTAACAGGTCTTCAATATGCATACATTGTTACCAAAATTCATATTTGTTGACCATTTATGAAATTCCTTGACTATTTCCTGTCTTTTCAGAACATTTTCAATAGCATTCCTTGATTTTCATTCTTATCAACGACAATTGAAGAGATCACGTCAAGAACATGTTAACGCAGAAACTATAAAAATTGAGTCAGCAGATTCCAGAAACCTTTCAGAACTTTCACTAGCTCGCATGGTTTCCTCTTTTTAACCAATAAAACATTTTTAAATCTTATTTACCTTTAACCTCCTTTTTATTTCTCTCAAAACTAAAAAAAATAAGTAAACATGTTCTTGGCAGGACCTGCACCACTGCTCGTAGCTAAGACGTTGTGGAGTGGAGAGGCAGCTCGGAGCAAACACTTACTCTTTCACTCAGCCGCTCGCAGCGGGGGGTCACCGTGCCCAGGGGCTGGGGCAGGGGCTGGGACCGCTCACCTGCAACACAAGAAGGGAGCCATCACCTCGCTGCACGCACACACGCAACACTGCACAAGGCAAGACGCGGCGCGGCGCGGCGCGGCGCGACGGCGCAATCGCTGCCCGACTCCGCCCACGCCTCGTACGCTCGCCGCGCCAAGCCACGGCAACTGGCACAAACACCACCCAAGTTTGTGATTGATTGATTGATTTTTTCGTGTTTCCGGGCGCGTCAACTACTGTGGTCGCTAGTCCCATTAGTGTAGTGAATGTTTTTTTCGGGAGATGGTGGTGATCTTCCCCCGCTGGATGGCGAGATCCGACGCCGACCTACCGTCGGCTAGTGGGGTTTCCCCCAAACCAGGACTCTCCCACCAACGGGGCACCACCCCAGCCGGGACAAGCTCTAAGCTCCCGACCGGTCTCCCGGAATATGTGGTAGTGTAGTGCATGCAACAAGTAACGCGTGCATGTTAGTGTAAGTGTGTGTGTAAGGGGAGAGGATAGGACAAGGGAGGGAAAGAAAAGATCGCGCGCGGTCTGTAGCCCTTTTGGTAGGGTACTGCTCCGTCATTCGCCTGGTGTTGATCGGAGAAACCACGGAAAACTACCGATCAAAGCAGCCGGCCGCTAGAATTCTCCTCCAGACAGCGACTGAATTCGACCTAGCTGAAAAGCTAGTGACGAAAATCCTGCCGCCGTGGGGAGTGTAACCTAGGACCTCCCGGTCAGAGGCGCTGCAGTGACATCAGTTGATGCACTGAGCTACCGCTCCCGGTCCACGTTTGTGTTAGAGTTGGCTATGTGTGGCGCAGTAAAATGAACTCCAGTGTTTAGGTGTCATTTGAAGAGGGAATAATAGGTTTAAAATCCAGGAAAGAAGGTCCAAGCACAAAGGAAGAGATTATTTTCAAAGTGGCGTACCTCCATTCCCGTTTATTTTCTAGTTTAACGAATCAATACATTCTTCAAACGCTTCAACATCATTCCCCCAAATATTGTGTTAAAAAATGTGTTTCTACTATGAGTTAAGAACTGCTTCCAATATTCACTTAATGCTATCATGAACTATATATATTTTCCCTTCCTGAAAATTGTATCATAAAGATAAGTCACTTTGGAAACACACTCTTAAAGTATTTAATAATATTACAGACGCGAAAGTACCGTCTTATTCAATTGTATTACGATTCATTATACTTTTATATGTTAGTGTATATTGCAAACATCTTTCATTCGCAGTAACGTTTATCTCAATATGTAATAGTCTCACTCCGTACGCAAACTGCTAATACACCATCCCTCGGTGGGTGCGAGTGCTGAAGACAGGGGCGGCCAGGAGGAAGGGCAGCTGGGGCAACATGTTCCAGTTTAATTGAGGCCCCGATTTTGTTTCATGCAAAAGAAATGAAAAATGAATTTTTCTCTAGTCCAAATTTACCGCTATAAATTATTTCTGATACATGGAGAAATGATTTCTGTTTATGAATTGAGAGAGAGGCAATTTTTTGTTTGAAATAGGGTCCCCTTGGATCAACTGCCCCAGACCCCTGGTTTCCTACGGGCGCCCCTGGCTGAGGGGACCTTTTCTCCCCGCCTTCGCCCACGAAGACGCCGCGAATCCCTGCCGCGCTCGCGTCCAATCCACGCACTGGGCGCGTTTCGAAACTCCTCCAACAGCGTGCGCCTGTTACGAGCGAATGACATGGTTCCCAACGGGATAAACTTGCCAACCGAGATCACAGGAAAGGAACATGCAAAGCATGTTGTTTCCTATGCATTGCAAAAACCTCATTCCCACCCACATTCTACAAAAATAATGTTCAACGCTGAATCAAAATTAATATTTAAACGAAAAAGATGCTCTACAAATTTATTTTCCTGAGGTACGGAATTACCACTCTATACAGAATTGGCGTTGCTCTAAAGAATTTGTCCTACAATATCAAAAAATTTATTAAAAAGTAATAAAAATATATCACCTCAAACAATTAATAGAAGAACTCTTTATATAAATGAAACAAATTAATTGAAACATCTAAGCTAAAATTTAAAACATATGATTTATCTCGTGTGCTGATTGAGACATGCTAAGGAAGAATTCATTCAATCAAACTACTTCAACCAATCCCAGTCACCCTTCAGCAAAATGTATCGAATTATCACTTCACAGTTATGTACGCTGCAAGCACTTGTTTTTCTTTCAGTCAAATAAGTTTACACCACAAATAGGCAAATAGCATTACTCTTTAAAGAACAATATACGATTAAAGCAATATGAAATGTTTAGATTAAAACATTTCTGATGTTGGACTCACACCTTATAATAAGTATCCAATAACTTCTTAAAATATCCCGACATTCCACCACAACAGCTCTATAACCTTACCAACAGCTAAAACCAACATCATTTGGCTATTCTAAGTGAAGTGTGAAATTCTGGAAATATATCCAGTCTCATCATTATGTGACTCGTGGATTTATGGATAGCTACCATGTAATCGTGGTAACACGATGATTTTACACTACGTTAACATTTCGAAATGTCACTCGGCAACAACAAACATAAAAACCACGTCCAAGACTGCTTGAATTCATTCATCTAACTCATGCTTTATGGCAATGACTTGTGAGCGTCAGATACTACTATTTCTTTCTCGCAGCTGTTTTTCAGCAACTTTGTTCACTTTTAGAGTTCTATTCCCGATTTTTTTCTGAAGACTATTATCCGCCTAAACACTAAGATACTATTCCGATTTTTTTTTTTAAGATTGTTTAAAATATATTGCATTTGGTAAACTAAGTTTAGGTGTGTGTGTGTTTGTTTTTTTGTTTGTTTGTTTTTTTCATTTTGAAACTGGTATCCATCAATATACAACGTTTGAAGAATTACAAAATTTTAACTATTATTTTTGTAATTATTAATTAAATATTTCCACATACGTATGCAAGTCTTAAAAATTCTGTGAAGTTTTGTAAGAGGTGAATGACAATTGTAACCGGAAGTGCTTATCGAATCTAACATCCTGTTGGAACCGCGACGCTTTCACCACTTCTTTATAAACTGAATTTGCACATGAACTGTACTATCTGACACTTTAATGATGTCAAATGCGCGTTAACATTATTTGCAAAGCACAATGATTTGATCACAAAAGTAGTTCATATAATATCGATAGAATTTTTATCCCTCAAAACAAAGATACATAAATGAAATATCATGGGCGGTTTCGGTATCATAACTGCTAAGATTAGCACAATCCAAATAACATATATTCGTAATTCGTTTTATAATTGTAGAGAACGTAACCTCTGTATAGTCCTTCCCTTCCGCACCCGGAAACTTAAAAAAAAAGAACACAATAGCGAACCTTTCATACTAAAATAAGATATAATCCTTGCCACATGTGTGTGAATGCATATACATACCTTCTTTTCTGCCTGCGTAATGAAATACGGACTTTCAGACTTCACTCAGTTCTTATATCTCAACTAGAGTTCCTACCACAGCACATACTTTCTCCCATTATTTACAAATCTGTAATTTTGGCGAATTCAGAGAATTCAACGAAAATGCAACCGCAATATTGCGCGAAAAGGACTAACATTTCCAAAGTAATGTATATGACGTTAATGAAAGTACGAAATATAGGGAACAAATTTCATTTTACGAAAAATTATCTGACTTCCATACTGTAGTTATAGGAAGACTACGAAGAAAAGAGAAGAAAAATTGGAACTTATGCAATTTCCGAAAAATAAGGAATTTCAACGAAAATGAGACCTGCACCATTCTATGGGGCCCCCTTTACGCTATCCAAGATCAAGATTTAAACCCAAAATTTGGAGCCATTTTTGAGAAAATTTTGAAAATGATGTTGAGGCTTCACACAAAGTACCCCCAATCCACCCCCACCATCACAATCAAAATATCCGTTTCAAACAAAGAGTGCCTCGAGTTCACTTTAATCAATCGGGAAATATCAATTTTGGAGAAAATTGGCGGTTTGGGCGCTAGCTTTCACCAAACAGACGGGTAGACCTTTACCGACAAACGATTTTTCGGTAAGAAAGCATCACAAAACATGGATTCTGATTGCCCAACGCGTTCCAGGAAGTAATTTACTATATATAGTAACAATATTTATCTTTTTCTTTTTCTATAAAAGACTTTGTTGTCACGACCCGACAATAAGACTTTTCTGTCGAAAATTCGCAGTTTTCCGATGCACGATTATAATACTTCCTTTTCTTTCCAAGTAAGAGAGAAAAAGTAAAAGAGTATCCCTGATAGAAAAGTTTGGATTTCAAATTTGAATCCCGCATTCTATTTATATATTTATTTATTTAGTCAAAAACAGTCAAAAACTGTATGTGACGTACGGGGGAGAAATCATCTGCGCACGCTTTCTTGAGTTTCAGAATCACTTCCCAATAATTTAACTATTAATAGCTGAAAATAATAATAATAAAAACAAATTTAAAGAAGCGAGAGATTTTTCAAAAACTAGATATTTTCGTTGCCAAATTATAGAAAACTTATTTTTAACGGTAAAGGAACGAACAGATTTGATTTTCCTGTATTTTAACAAAATAGAAACTCACCCTAAGCTCTACTACCACTACAAGCAAAAGGAAAGTTCAACAAAAGTCTCAAGTGCCAGAGAGTCGTGCTAATTTATTCGTGAAAATATTTTCGTGTTTCACATTATTATTATTATTATTATTATTATTATTATTATTATTATTATTATTATTATTATTATTATTATTATTATTATTATTATTATTCCCTAGCGTCTACGGTCAGCAGGAGTAGCGTCTTTGTCCATTTGCAGCGGCATTGTGCTTGTTACACCTTCAAAGTTATTTACGGAGGAATTTCTGAGTAAAACATTATTCTTATTTGGAAAAAAGAATTTATTTGTAAATAATGCACATACAGCAAGCTGTTGAAGGAAATCTCCAGGCAATTGTAGCGTCGCGTGGTACGGCGCCGCTGCGTCGGGCCGTTCGGGGAAACCCGCTTCTAAGCCGGAGGTGGAATGGGGGTGTGAGGCGGCGGCGCCACGCCGCGCCGGCTGGAAAATCCCCGTACGCACATAACTGGGAGAAAAGGACGCGCGCGGGCGCGAGTCTTAGTGATGTCGGTTGCAACCCTGGAAGGGCTGGCCAGCGAGCCGTATGACGCCCGCCGCTTGTAGGGTGGGGGCGAGCCGACGGATACTTAAGGGTACGCCGACAGGCGCCTCGGGGGGATACGCAGAGTGTCGAAAGACGAGGGGAATCTCCAGTGCTATCTTTGCACGTGATCTTCAGGTCGAAGATCGGTTTGGCGACAGGACATGTAACTTGTGTAGTTACGGGACTCTATGTCCGACAGCTTCGCACCTCGCGTTGCTTTTTGCTGCTTCCGAGCAGTGGTACTGGGCTAGGCCTAGGGACGGTCGCGGGGTTTCGCGGCTAAGAGAACTGAAAGGTTGCCAAGGGGTTAGATTCTGTATTATAATATTTATACATTAATTGTAAAAATATTGTAAATATATTGCAAATATCGAACAGAACAGTCGTCTGTGTTATTCTTTCTAGTACGTCACACAATGATGCACAAGTGCAGCTAAGCGCCCCAGCGCCGTTGCTCATTTTCCGCCTTTCGTAAAACGCGCAGCCCGCCGGGCGACGGCCTAACGACCAGAAGCCTACGCGCGTCGCAACTCGCCGTCGCCCCGGCGGCTAACAAGTGCCTGCGATTACGGAGGACACGATCTCCTCGATCGCGGCCGCACCGAGCCATGCATCTTGCGAAGAGCTAATGGATCTCTCCTCCGCGCGCGCAAACGCGTGATTTATCGCCCGCCGCGTCGCAACTTCCAGTTCGTGGCGCGCCGAAAGTGAGGCCATCGCAGGCCCTAATGAGCGCGCCGCCGCGTCGCGCCGGCCGGGCGCGCGAATAAACCACAATCTGTCCGAGCGCCGGCGCTGGTAGGCTGCCCCCGCGCCCCGCGAGCGCGTCTTCTGCGCGCCTTTGCCAAGCCCCCGCCACAGATGCGACATCCAACATCGTACTCTGCTTCACGTTTTTTTTTTAGGTTTTCGATATATTTTCGTTGATCAAAAATTCCCGTTATAAAAATTCGAGATGATTCAACCGCCCTGGTATTTTGTTTCTTTTTTCTAGTATTTACCATAAGCAGAGACTTAACACTTCTGCTTGGCGTTTTTCAGGTTTTCGATATTTTTTCGTTGATAAAAAATTCCCGTTATAAAAATTCGAGATGATTGAACTGCCCTAATATTTCGTTTGTCTTTTCTAGCATTTACCGTAAGCAGAGGCTTAACGCTTTTGCTTGGCGTTTTTTAGGTTTTCGATATTTTTACGTTAATAAATTCCCATTTTAAAATTTCGAGATGATTCAACTGCCCTGGTATTTCGTTAGTCTTTCCTAGTATTTATTGTACGCAGAGGCGTTTCGTAATTTTGTTTTCAGTTAAATTTAACTATAAATTAATATTCATAGTCACAAGCATCTGTTGCGCACAAATTTAATATTATATTTTACCAGACCAGCTTTAAAACGTCAACGTTTTAAACATCGATGGTTTTTGGTAGATGTTTTATTAACGTCGATGTTTGGCAACATCGATGTCGCATCACTAGCCTCCGCCGCCAACACCACTGACGACAGCCCATCGCCCCCAGCACAATAACCGAAGGGGGCTCTTTGACGTTTTGATTTGATCTTTGATTTCTTATTATCCGCAAAGAACAATAGAACTGTATGTGACATACGCGGGAAAAGGAAACTCTGCGCGTGGTTTCTTGAACTCCAGAGTCTCTTCCCTGCCCTTTCCCTATTCACAGTAGTTGAATGATGATTAGAAGAAGCAACAAAGCGACGTTAGCAACATTTCAAAACTAGATATTTTCGTTCCCCAGTTAGAGAAAACGCATTCCCATATATTATTAGCACAGTACTTCGAAATTGTATTACGGTAGCTCCCTTTCCGGCAGTCAAAGCCAAGCGATCATGCTCTGCGAGCAATGCTGAGAATGCTAACAAATTGTCCACTTGAATCATAAAAGCGAGAGGCGATTCTTGAGTTGAGGTCAACCAATAAAATAAAATAAAAAAAAAAAAAAAAAAGATTGATCAATGTTTCGGCTATTTGCCTTTGTCCGGGTTGTAGATGTAACCTTTCTCGTCCATCCCCAAACCCTCAGCTTTACACCCATATTATATTACAGACACCCTCGTCATGAGAAGTCAACCATGTCACCCTCGTCATGAGAAGTCAACCATGTCACCTTCGTCATGAGAAGTCAAGCTTTAGACATGGCTAAATCCCCAGAGAAGAGCCCTACCCGGGTTCTTAGGTCGAAAGGTCTAGGTGTTGAGTCCTATAGGCGCTCGCTTTTAGGCGTTAATCCTCATGTCCAGCAAATCAGCTGCCGAGTCAGACGGGACGTGCTCGTGCTCCCTGTTGGGGATGACGATGCGACAGAGTCTTGTCGACCATCTCCGATGCTCAAAAACACAGGAAATGGGCGATGAATGATAGAACCGCACCACAAAACTACACTAATATAGTAAAAATAACCCACGAAATTGCAAGAGAAATCAACGTCAATGATATAACTTCCTGGGCAATCTAGACTTCATATTGATTCGAAAAGATGCACCCAATTAAATACCTATTGTTCTCATTGAACAAGCTTTTCTGCTTGCAATAAGATCATCATCAGTAATTATCAGGTATAGTTCCGAAACTTTACTTGAACTTCTACACAATTACACTTTTTTCTCGCAAATACAATGTATGTTTTTCAATCATCATCAAATCCCGATTTTTTTCATTAAATTAACGAAGTACAAAAAAAAAAAAAACTACTTGATTTAAAACTCAATCTTTAACACTGCTCTTGGCGGATTCAGGAATATTCTAGAAAAAAATTGTTTTGTTTCATTACACAGATGAAATATGAAACGAGACGTCAACGTCATCTGTCGGCCTTCTCGGATGACTGTTGTACATTCACCTGTACGCTGTGAAGTTCTAGGGAAACGTGTACTTCCAATATCTTCTTTGCTCGCTGCATCAGTGACTTCAGGAGGGCTACGAGGTTTCTAGAGAAAAACATCTTGCGTCAAAACCAAAGAGTGTTGGCTCCAATTTCACAGTTTCGCTTCTCAAAAACAGTATAGTCGTCCAGATGATAGCAGGAACATCATGTAATGATGGTACTGGCTAGCTTGGCTTCGTCCACAGGGCCATACATTCAATCTAGCGAAATAAACAGGACATGCCAGCATGGAATACACTTCTCAGAATTTCCGTTTCTTGAAAGAAAAACATATCAACAACCAGGCAGCGTTTTCAGAACATTCCAAAAGAAGAATAAAACGCTTATCGAGCAATGCGCGCATTCGCTCTGGCAGACGCTTCGCAACAGGGCGTGCGCCTGTGCGAGGCTACGCGACGCGAGGGCATGAGTAGGGAGGGCAGAGGCGGATGGGCAACGTGGGCGGGCAGGCGGGTGGGCCAGGCGGCGAAAAAGTGACCAAGGCGGGTGGCGGGTAGCGGGCAGCGGGCGGGTGGCGGGTGGCGGGCGGCGGGCGGCGGGCGGCGGGCGGCGGGCGGCGGGCGGCGGGCGGCGGGCGGCGGGCGGCGGGCGGCGGGCGGCGGGCGGCGGGCGGCGGGCGGCGGGCGGCGGGCGGCGGGCGGCGGGCGGTGGGCGGCGGGCGGCGGGCGGCGGGCGGCGGGCGGCGGGCGGCTGTTTCCCAGAAGCCGCTATCGGCCTCAGGCGCGCCGCTCATGATCGCCTTGCACAACGCGCGATAAGGCGCAGGCTCCGGTCGTCGCTCATCGTCTCGCAAAAAGGTGCCGCGAAATGAAATAGAGTTGAACGCCACATACATATTTTGATGTTTCTCGAGGATAAATAAATTAAATCAGGCCATTAATTCCTTGAATTGGCTTTCTTGAATCGAAATTTACAATACTCATGGGATATGTGGAAGCAGAGCTCAAAATTTAAAGGGATTGGTAATCAGAAGAAAGTGAGCGTGAACAATTAGGAGGGGTAAACTAAGGATTATACGGGTACTCTTTGGCAAAAACATGGAACATGTCGGATGTTAGCTGTCAATGTAGGATTGCCTACGCCAGGATGACTCAACATTTTGTTGTTCAGTAGTTTTGGCAACACAGTACAAAATGTTTTCAAGTAGTTTTGGCAACAAAGTAATTAAATATTCGAAGTCTCAACTATTTCCTACTTCAAATGAAAATAATAGTGAAGGCGTTAAACGATTTAAGCGATATAATTTCTCGGGTCTAAGTCCATGGCAGATATTACAAATTTACATGTATAGAGACGCAATAACTAATCTTATTTCTCTGAGTTCTCGTAACGAAATTCAGATGATTTTAATTCCCTGAGCGCTCGGGATCGGACCTTGAATCACTCTGTGTGCGCGCCTCCAGTGTCTGCCAGCGCGTGGCTGCCTGTAATTGTTGCCCCCCTCATGCGTCCTCATGCTCACGCGCGCGAGGCTGTCGTTAAGTTGGTCGAGTTATGACCAATTACGCCCGCGGCGCCCGCCCCAATAAATCCACGCGCCGCGCCGCCGATAAACGCCCGCTACGGCGACGCCTCAGGCCGAGGGCGGCGGGCGCGAGGCGCAGGGCGCTGGCGGCAGTGGGCGGGCGCAAGAGAGCGGAGGCGGCGCGGCGGCGATATCTGCGTCATCGGGGGGGGGGGGTCCCTGATCGGTAGTTTTCCGTGGTTTCTCCGATCAACATCAGGCGAATGCCGGAGCAGTACCCTACCAAACGGGCCACGGACCGCGCGCGATCTGTCCTTCCTCTTCCTTGTCCCATCCTCTCCCCTTACACACACTTACACTGACATGCACTACACTACCACATATTTCGGGAGACCGGTCGGGAGCTTAGAGCTTGTCCCGGCTGGGGCGTTGTCCCGCTGGTGGGAGAGTCCTGGTTAGGGGGAAACCCCACTAGCCGACGGTAGGTCGGTGCCGGATCTCGCCATCCAGCGGGGGAAGATCACCGTCATCTCCCGAGAGAAAACATGCACTACACTTACAGGACTAATGACCAAAGCCGTTGATGCGCCCGGAAACACGAAAAAATCAAACAATCAATTGGGGGGAGGGGGGTATGTTGGTGGATATGGCAGTCAAGCAGGTGGTGGATGTTGTGGCGGTGGCGCTCTCTGATTTCCTTTTTATAATTTCCACGCGCCACAACTGCTATGGCCATTATACCAACAAGTGTAGAGTATGTTATATTCCGGGTGGTGGTGGTGGTGCTGTTCTTTCCCTGCTGGCTGGATGTTTAGATAAACGTTAAGCTAACATTTGCACAGCCAAATAAACTCTAGCAACAATCTAACACAGAAAATCACCAATGAAGGAAACTCAGAATATGTGAACAAATTGACTACGTTCAAAATCAACAGAATGATCTGGTTCCAGCGATTCAGAAACTAGAGCGTCAGTAGTTTGGGAACAATATGTCAGATATGAATTTGTTTTCATCTCTTATCTCTCGAGTTAATTATGATATCTACAGAAGAATACAATGAACTCAGTAATATGGACACTCCTTGCAGAAGCGTACCCCAAACTACTGTAAACACATAAACATTTAATTGTATAAGTTACTAGCTGTACCGAGTAGGTAGTCTGTAGCAGACCGCTGTTTAAGGAGTAAAACGAGCGTGAATAAAGGTAATGACTCAATAAATTCTGAGAACAAAATCTGAAATATAGATGGCACAGCCTCCTTATAAAGTTGATTGTTGTCCGCCATTTTGCGAGGATAACAGCGATGATACTTCTCACGGCCTTGGCAGACAAGAAAGTTTTAACCGCAGTTTTAATTTCTAGTGTTTCCATCTACTTCATATGGATGTGCTACCGGGAAAAAAGATCTAGGGAACTGCAGTAAAAACTCGTTAACACAAATTCCGAGAGATCGAAATAATCCGTTTCTTATTATCCGATTATCACATATTAATTTAACTTATATAATTTTAATATAAGGCGACAAAGCATAAGCAAATCAAAATGATTATATAGTGTTTCAAAACCATTTGGAGGAAAGACTGAAAGGGAAATCTCTTCTTAATTCTGGTTTTATATCTGGGATTATATCCGGGTCTATACTGAGTTGAAGGTGACCTTGATGAAGGATAAGTTTGAGTACAATTTGTTTGATATGAATGCTCTTCGGTGAGCTATTTCGTATGTTTAGATTATAGTGATGTTTCTGTTTGTTGCTGATGAACCATGGAGCTCTAGTTATTTGTATTAAGTATTTGTTTTCAACTATTTGCATTCTATTGAGATTGGTTTTGGCAACATTTGCCTAGATCGGGGATGCGAATAGAAGTGTTGAGCGAATGAGTGATTTGTATTGTGTACGTCCATTAGACAGAGTTGGGTGAGTGGGTTTAGCAATTGCATTAGCATGTTGTGGTTTTATACCAATGTCCTGGTTCTAGTTGAGTTTTGTATCTAATTTTTTAATCCACGACATTTTACTGTTTTTGTGCTTGGGGACAAACGTTTTCTACCGGTAGATATCAATTGGGAATACTAAAACTGAAAATGGTTTAAATGTTCATTTTTAACCAAAAGCAGGAGATATGAATATTTTTAATGATGAATACATTTAGATGGTATATACGCCTGAAAAGTCACTTACGTGGAAATAGGCAAAAAAAGCTAAATTTAAATTATTCAAAACGTCTTATTTCTGGTAATATGTGTACAATGCACACATGCCAAAAGCCGTTAATTATTTCGTTATGCGAAAACAGGCACTTTCCTTAACATGCTATGACTATCAATAATAACCACCTTTTTCCTTCCTCGCCTTACGAATCCTTGGTAAGAAGAGAAAGTTATGTAATCGTGCGCCAGAAAACTGCGAATTTTTGTAATAAGCAATCCCCCTGTTAGGCAACCTTCCCCCCCCCCTAAGACTATTATTTCATGGGATCAACAGTGGTTGCTCAATTCAGGTTTCACTGCATTATTAATCAATAGAGTATTCAAGCTCTCTACCTGGCGTTTTAATTTACATGTTTCATGAAACCATGAAGGGATGTAACTACTCATAAGCTAGTGTGCTATCAGGGGAACTGTCAACATGCAACAAGATACAGTACATACAATCAAATGACAGTCAAAAACTAAAATTAGGGGGGAAAAGAGATTTTATTAACCTGCTATAGAACCCCGTCGCGGCCTCTCCACATTCTCAAAAATGAAGGATATTAAAGTGTTTCGGGGGAAGACAATGCCAAGAGAGGGATTGTGCATCCTTAGAGTGCAATCGATAGACCCAGAACTTGCAATAGTGGCCTCAAACTGACATTGGAGAAATTCGCGCATTATCAACAGAACATAAATTACCACTATTTTTCTGCAAAATAATGAGATACGAATTAACATGTTCATGGCATGACCTCTTCAATTCATTCGATTATCCGGAGATAATTAAACCGTTCTGACTGTCGACGATATTAGAGTAACACGATTACATTATCTCCCAGCGACGGGTTTCACCTCGGACCGCGCGCAGCAGCCGCTCTCTTGGTCCGCGCTGGTGGCGCCGCGATCCGTCATACGGTTTATGCTAATCGCGCGCCCGCGCTAACTCACGGCCGCGCCCACCTGTTATCAGGCAGGCGCCGCGCCCCTCGGCCGGCGCGCGGCGCAGCGGAAGAGCCAACTAAATCAAGATAAGCCTTTCGGCGCCCCGCCGCGCACGCTGGGTGATGCACGGCTACCGAAGCGTGCCTGCCCGCCAGGGCTTCGTGCGCGTGCGGTGTGGTGCCCTGCCCCACCCTCACGGCCTCAGGAAAAAAGAAAAAAAAAAAAGCACGCGTATCGCTGAGATTATCCTCGCGCAACAGGTTCAGTCGGAGGTGGCGGCGGCTGGGAAGAGGTGCTGGTGGCCACCCGTGGCACTTTCTGCAACGTCTTTCTCCTCTCGAGGGCCGATTTACGCGCTTCCTTTTGGGGGAGGCGCGCATGCGCACTGCATCGATTGGGGCGCCAGTACCCGGGTCGCTCAAACTCTGGAATCGTTCGTCAAAAGGTGGCTTGTCAATCGGGTCAACATTCTCGATGAAAACGTTCGTACCGCGATTTCGAGATTTTTCCATCTGGCCAATCAGCTTGCGCCGAGTTCTTTAGTTTTCTTGTGCAATTACGGTTTTGTTTAAATGGTGTTTTATTTCAAAACTGGGTTTTGTGTGCTTTACATTGGTTTCACATTTTCGTTAGGTTACGTCAACATTCTACATGAATCCAGAATGCTCACGGAACACTTTACACAACCGTTAAATGTATGTATGTATGTATGTACGTACGTATGTATGTATGTATGTATGTATGTATGTATGTGTGTATATATCTGATACCATGATTTTTTCAAAATAAACATTGCATTTGATATTATAATTACATGATGGTATCAGATTTTTGATTAAACGATTAAAATTAATTAACGTATTCAAATCTTCTTCTACAGTTAAATTAAAAAATACATTTTATTAAGACGTTCAACTAATGGTAAGTAAACATGTTGTAACGTATGTACACAAAGGTTATGTAGTGGAATTTCCGACAAGGAGCGTTTGAGAGAGGTCAGAAAATAGCAAAACTTTTTCAGGTTTCCTGCGAAGTCCGAAGGAAATAATCGAATACTTCAGCGTTTCCTCCAAGCTCCCGGCACACAACTTCTCCTCTCCCATTCCCAGTCGGTGTTCCCTTCACACCCACCGCTAATTTGCATTTCCAACTACTCTAATCCAGCGTATGCAGCCACTTTAATACATTTCTGAACAGAACAAGTGCTTGTACCATCAGTCCGTAGACGGTATTAACAACGCAACAAAACCACAACAGGCAGATAACTAGTATATCTCCAGGCCACCATCTGGGAGATAAGTGGTATCTCAGACCCATGTCGCTCGACAAGATCGATAGGAACCTCGCCACGCTACGTCGGCATACAGCACTCAATTGCATCCAAGAACGATCATGGTGGAGGGCCACGAGGTAAAATTCGTTAAAAGGTCCGTCAACTGTGCACCTTATCTACAAAAAGAACATCAAAACATTCCACTTTAAAAAACTTAAATTGGATTGCGGTGTAGGCAAAACAGCACGTAGTCCAGCGAGACATTCCCTAGTGTACGCCTGAAGAGAAAAATATACCGATGAAGTAATAATAATTCAATAAAGCGGTGTTTGTTAACGACTGATGTTAGTGGGTAATTCCACAGTCCCAGCCGATGAAATTCCTACTGACTTCATCCAGGATTCCGTTTGCGCGACGGTGGCCTACTGAGAAACGAAATAAAGGTTACAATGTATTATTGTATTTTGCATAAAGGCGTGCCTTAAGCAAATAATGCTATCTGATAGTGGAGAACTGGTGTTCGTCTTCATCTGGCTCCGTCGCGTGGAAGGAAGTCCTTCGCGAGTCGGTCTTGCTGGACACTGTGGCGTGCGGCGCGGTGCGGTGGGGTGGGGCGGAGCACGGCAGGACGGAGTGGGACAAGGTAGACGGAATGAACTGGGGAAGCGGGATGGGATGGGGTTGGGAGAAGCGGCGTGGATTGGGTAGCAACGGAACGGGTCAGGGCAAGGGCAAGGCAGGACAGTGGGGCGGGGAACGACGGAGCAGGTTAGGGCGGGGTGGGGTAGGGAAGGGTAGGGCAGGGTAGGGCAGGGTAGGGCGGGGCAGCGCAGGGCGTGTGTGGCATAGAGATGGGCTTAACAGCTTTTCTTCAATAACTGTTATTACAAAAGCAGCTGACTCGTAATAGCTGTTATTAATAACAGTTGAAAAATAACAGGTCCATGACCAGCAACTTAACATGGCCGACTGCTAAGAGTTAAAGCAGTTGTAGCGACTGCTAAGAGTTAAATCACGCAAAACGAATAACGTTGGTAGCACCGTAAAGCCTGTGCAGCTACTTTACGGCGCTTCCTTGCAATACTTTCCCTAACATGTTTGGACAGAGAAGCAGCTGATATGAACGAGACTGGATGAACTGGCAAGGATGAATAGTAATTCATATAATGTGTAGCGAATGTGTATAGAATATTACTAAAATGAAAGTGATTCGGGTTCAGATTGCAAATATTCTTTCAAATATGCAACTAGTGCATAGTGAAGTGACGAGTGCCAAATATAATGAGGAGAAAGAGTGATTTTGCTTACCTATAGCTAAAGTGTTAATGACAGTCGAATATCAAGTATTATAATGTGAGATATTTGACCGTAACTCATTTTATTTTATCGGACCTAGGGAAATATTAGTTGATCTCACATAAGCAGCAATGGGACACAAATAAGTTAACATATTGGACGGACTTAATTTAAAGGACAAACATCTTGTTGTAGTGTATACAATAAAATATAAAAATACTGTGACACACGGTGCGTAATAATGACGATTTATGTTTTAATGAATCTATAATTTGAACACCGGCAAATCATGATTGATTTGCTGCAGTGAAGTTGTTATCGTACAAAATGGTTGCCACAAAAGCTTGTAGTAGTTCGGATTAGGCACTATAGGTTGCAGTTCTATGCATTTCAACCGATAACAGTCAACAACAGGATAAACGAAATAACTGTTATTTCGCGTAACAGTTAGGAAACGTTAACGGTTAAGAAATAACAGTTTAGGTGTTAAGGGCACGTCCCTAGTGTGGCAGGGCAGGGCGTGTGGGGCGGGGCAGGGCCTGTGTGGCGGTGCAAGGCAGGGCTTGTGTAGCGGAGGAGGCAGGGTGATGCGGAGTGGGGCGGAGGGAAGGGCGCATCGCCGCGACGAGCGCAGACGGCAGCTGTTCGTCTGCGGGCGGTGGCGGCGGCGGCGGCAGACACACAAAGCGGAGGCCGCGTCTCGTCTCGCCTCGCCGTCGACCGTACGTCACACGCAAACGAGCGCGCCCCGCGCACGCACGCACCTCCCCGCTCGCGCACGCACACTCACGCGTGGCATCGCGTCTCGGCGGAGGCCACACATCACGCGAGAGATGGGGATCGCCCGCCCAAACACGGCGCGGGCGCGGACGCGGGCGCGGGGCTGCCCTGGCGGCTGGCGAGCGCTCGCCAAAGGCTGCAGGGCGACGCACAGCCTGTCTCCGGGCGGCGGTGGGCACAGCGATAACAAGGCGGCGGCGGAGGGTGGGGAGTGATACGGACTGTCACGTGGGCGCCGCGGGATTTCGACGGCCTTCGCTCGGAGACGCGCCACAGCGCACCACGACGCCCACGGAGCCAGCCAGAGATTACCAACGCCAAAGCTAACTGGGAGGAGTCCGTTACTCGCATATCATTTCTCCAGGTCTAGAAGCTCTATCATCTCCTTTCGTTTACCAAATAGCAGAGTGAATAATAAAACGTGGCGCGCCCCACAAGAGGGAGGGGGGCCCACGGGACTCGCTCCCCCCTGCTGAAGCCAACTTTTTCACAAATACGAATTTTACTGATTTTCTATATTAACAAAAGTCATTCAATGTAAATTTCAATGTTTATTGACAATTAAAAATTCAATTAAAAATATCAGTAAAAATTAAAAATTCTTTACAGGAAAATCCAGTGTACCGGATACTCATAAATAGATCTCCCCCTAGAAAAATCCTAGAACCGCCATTGTCAATAAAGGATAGCAACGATTATTGTTGAGATGGGCACACGCAATGTGAGAGGCACGTCAAAGGAATTGTGTAGTACATCCGCTGAATTTTAGTTGAAGTTGATAATACTGTTTGTCCTGATTCATTGACAAGACGCGGCAGATTTTAAAAAAATGTGATGTGACGTGGCAATTCATGAATTGAATAATACTCCTCCAATTATTCTAGAAAACGACAGAAGTCAGAGATGATTAGGGTGGTTGCAAGCAATGTGCTGTTCCACTTCTTTACATAAGAAGGAAGACGCACGCTCCCGGGGATGGCACATCTTCCCGCCAGATCAGGAGTGTCTTCCTTACAGTGCTCCTTGTTCCCACATTTTTGGTAAATAAGGCACGGCAAAACAATCATTCAGAAGGCATTCATTAGCGAGCAAAAGTGACGACGAAATGAGTGACGGTGAAATGTTGGAGTGACAGGCAAAGGAAATAGAACCCGGGGGAAATGTGCAAAGAGCTTGTTTTCTCCCCAACAATTTCCGCCTGGAAACGCCTGGGATCCAACGCGAGACTGCGCTGCCATTCCGTGTCGATGGCTGTGGGCCGCCTCCCAGCCAGTCTGCAGCCGGTGAAGATCCGCAGCAGCTCGCATGCCGGGCAGGGCGTGGCGTGGCGGGGCGGGGCGTGTCGCGGCGTGGCGTGGCGTGTGGCGTGTGTCGTGGCGTGGCGTGTGGCGTGTGTCGTGGCGTGGCGTGTGACCTGGCGTGTGGCGTGGCGTGGCGAGGACGGAACGGGCGGGCGGGGGCGGTGGCGTGGCGCGTGGCGTGGCGGGCAAGGGCGTGGCGGGGCGTGGCGTGGCGGGGGCTGGGTGTGGCGGGGCTGGGAGGGACGGACGGGGCGGGGCGTGGCGTGTGACCTGGCGTGTGGCGTGGCGTGGCGGGGAGGGACGGGACGGGACGGGGCGGGGCGGGGAGGGGCGAGGCGGGGCGGGGCGGGGCGAGACGGGGAGTGGCGTGGCGTGGTGTGGCGGGCCGGGGCGTGGCGTGGCGTGGCGGGGCAGTGAGCGAGGCGCGGGGCGGCCCCCGGGGTGGCGGGTGGCCGGGGAGAGGGGGCGGAGGCTCGGCGCCAGCGACAGACGGACGCTTCCTAGAAGCGCGGGATTATCCGTCTCCAGACAGACGCGAGCGACTCGCCGCGCCGCGCCGCGCCGCGCCGGCTAATGTCAAACTGCCAGGGCACGCACGGGACGCGATGGATCAGCCGCCACCGCGGCCCATAAGCAGCGAACCTCTTTCTGCGCTGAGTCGCTTTCTCAAACATGTTTGTAGAATACAGTACTGGAATTTATAATTGCCTTCATGGGAAACGTAAAACATTCCAGGGACAATTACGAATAATCGACTAATTGGTATGCGAACCAAACGAAAAATACTGCAAATGTTCTTAGAAAAGCTATGGAATTTTTTATTTGAATTTCCTTGATTTTGATCTCATAATAGAAACATTTCAGAATAGAAATCATATTTGATGCTTCTAGATTAATTGTGTCCCTGGTACGAATACTTTACTATATTTAAACTCAATGGAAAGATCATCTCTGAAATCATCCTATCAATACGCAACCCGGTGAGATATACACTACGTTGTTATACTGGCTACATGGGAACTGTGGACATGAAGAAGCCAGGAGTAGTAGAAGCCGGTAAAGATAATTGTATATGTGTATGCGTATGCTAAAATTTTGAAGTCTTATGTCTTATTTACATGAAGCGTCATTAAATTAATACGTCTTCATGTAAAGTACTCCTAAAAATCAAAATATACGTCACAAACTCGCAGAGCCTGGAGTTCGTTCAGAACGATCGGGAAATACCAATTTTGGAGAAAATCGTCTCAATGGTTTAAGTGCTAGCGTTCACCACGGAAAGCCATTTTACCGGTTTTTTTTTTAATTTTTATTTTTATTTTTACAGATCATACATAGTTCAGTACACTTTACATATGTATTGATGGCTTACATTCTAAATTATCTAAAATTAAACTAAAAACTAATTCGGGTGAGGAAATCTTTTCCAGACACCTCTAAAAACAATCTATTTCGGCAAATTTGGTTAGGAATCCCTGGTATGGGTATCTATTTTTTAATCTAGTTCTATGAGGAGTTTTCCGGCGTCTGAAGTTGTCTAGGTGTGGAATTTGAGGTATAGAGTGATAGATCTGGGTTGACAGATATGTCATATAGTGTTGTATGGAGTCAATTTGGAATCCTTTGTGGACCTGTGAGTTTGAGACAAACCAAGGAGTATTTGTGATAGTTCTAAGAAAGTAGTTTTGGACTATTTGGAGCCTGTTTAGGTTTGTTCTTGCAGCGGAGATCCAAACTGGACAGGCGGAAAGGAGGAGTGGTCTAATGATACTTTTATAGATGGATATGGCGGTTGGGAGTGGGAGGTGTGAAGATCGTTTAATGATGGGTTTTAGTTCGTGTATTTTATTTTTTGCTTGCAGTATTTTACTATTGATGTGTTGGTTCCAGTTCAGTTTAGTATCCATGTTTAGACCGAGATATTTGACGGTACTATTTGGAGGGAGCCAGTTAATGGGTTCATTATTTATTGTGAGCGGTGCTGTAGGTGTATAGGTTCTTAAAGTGAATATTTTAATAGCTGTTTTGGTAGGATTCAGTTTTATTTTTAAATATGCTGCCCAACTGTCTATGAGATTGAGATACAACTGAAGAGAATTTCTGAAATTTACTAATGAATTATCGGCTAGGAAAATTGCAGTGTCATCCGCGAATTGGGCTGTTTGTATGTTGTCTAATTTCGGGAGGTCGGATACATATAAATTAAAAAGTGTAGGGGATAGTGGCGATCCCTGTGGTAAGCCAGCACTTATTTGTCTTGGAATTGAATGATTACTGTTGCCGGTGACTGAAAACGTTCTATTTTCAAGGTAGGTAAGACAGCCATTTTACCGTTAACCGATTTTTCAGTATCAAGGACACAAAACTCGTAGACTCTGATTGCAAACAGTGTTAGAGGAAGTAATTTATCACGCACAGGAACACAATTTATCTACTTTTTTGTTACCAGGAACCGACAATTTGAGTTTTTCTGTAGAAAAAAATCGCTCATTTGGGCTGCAGAATTACAATACTTTCTCTTTAGTACGTGCACTTAGTGTGGTGAGAAAATATAAACATTATCAAATAGCTTGTTGCTAAAAACTAAATTTTCTAAGTTTTGTCTTCTATTCCTAAATCGAATTTAATAGACCCTACTCCTGCGTAACAAGCCGATTGTCTCTTCGCCTATTCACAAACGCAAACGCAAACGCATTCGCAGAAAATTCGCAAAAGCATTTTCTCTTAACAGGTAACATGACATTCGCTCACAGTGTACGTTACTTTAATTTGTATCACATTTATGCATTTCATTTCCAGCTTCAAACAAGAATATTAATATTCAATAGGTTCAGATGAATCTGTATTTTGCCAGGTTGTGCATATATTTGCATAATAATGTTGTCACACTTCGAAATACCAAATCCACCTGCTGGGAAGAGAATCTCTTTGTTTGGGCAATGCGAAAAGTGAAGTATTTTGCTATGCAACGACAGCGACAATCTCAACTCTTCCTCCCTCGCTACAACATGCGTCGAACTGTAGCAATACAGCTGATATGACAAATAGCGATAGGTTTTATTTCGATATCGGCTATATCGTTGCCTAAATTTCGGTACCAAATTCATATCTTCGCATAGCTTTATCTAACACATAAGACCCTAGAAATACCGCTAAGATTAGAAAATGATTAAAATTTCTTTTCAACTAGTATTATATTATACTAATCCATACATTCAGAGAGAAAAGTAAAGACATGAAATATGTTTATAATACTGCATAATAATACAGCATAATAATAGGGCAAATAATACAATACTATAAATATCACAAGAAAGCGTGCGCAGATGATTTTCTCCCCCATACGTCACATAAAGCTTTTTACTGTTTTTGACTAAATAAATATCTAAATTAATATGTATGTGAAAAATAAATCATTTCTATTCAAGACTTGATTTCTGGCGGAACGCGTCGGAACGGCGTTCCAGAACTTCCCAAATTATTATTGAATTATATTATAAATTATCTTTTAAATTAATAAGTAATTTGGGGCGTGTTCCTGGACCTAAAATTGTATAAATCAAGCATTGCTTTTATGAAGATTGATATGATACAGATGTTGAAACCTTTCAATTTAATTTCTATATCTGAAGAAGTCTCGATACATTGGAAGTATCCAGTCATTGGGAGATGGAATTCAGGAGGTCCGTGGGTACACCGACGCCACAAGAAATGCGCCTTCCACACCTATTCCTTCTTCGTCCCGCCACGCGAAGCTTGAAACCCGAATCAACGCCACGCCTCTCCTCGCCCCACGCTGAGCGTTTCATCGGAAATATCCAGTCATCGGGAGACGGAATTCAGGAGGTCCGACGCCACAAGATACGCGTCTTCCACACCCGTTCCTTCGTCCCGCCGCGCGAAGCTTTTGCCTGAAACGCCAAGCAACGCCCAGCGTTTCACGAGGGCCCACGTAGCAGCGCTGCGGCGGCGAGGCCGAAGTGGCAGGGGGTGGGCGGGCGCTGGGCGCGAGGCCGCCATTGTGTCGGCGCCGCGGCGTCGTGCGACGCGCCCGACTTCTCTCGTCTCGTCTCGTCTCGTCCCGTCGCGGCGGCGCCTTGAGTTTCGGCCGCGCGCCCTGCCACTAACGCCGCCCCTCCTCACGCACAGCCCCGCCCCGCCCCACCGCCGCGACAGTCTGTTGTTTGTTCCGGCAATTTGCGCAACAAGCGGGTGGGGGGCACAGGGCCCACACTCCCACACGGCGCGCACAACCACCAACTTCTCACCACACCCCTAGCACTGGAGAGGAAAGGAAATGGAAGAGCACAATAAGTCTTAAAGTAGTAAATACAGAGCATCGCGCATTTACGTTGGATTCGGTAAATTCATTATAATTCGGGCATTCTAGAACGGCCTTTTTATTGACCTACCTCCACGATTCTCCAAAAATATAAAAAATATTAATTATAATTGTATATTTTCAATATACAATTTGTTTTTCTCGAGATTCTTACAACCGAGGGCCATCTGTATTAATGTAACTTTTATAAAGAGCAAGTGTTTTAGAAAAAAAAAAAGCTCTTACCAGAGAGTTGGGAGTTCTTGTTTTACTGATAAAAATGCTCTTTAGCGAAAAGCTAATGTAATTAGACATTTGGAGGCCGGACGAGAGGAATAATAGCACCTTTTGAGTCATAAATATTACAATTACATTGAAAAGTATCGTAAGTTTAATAAGGCCAGAGTTTTTAACACTCAAGCAAAAGAAAATGGATATAAAATTTAGATGTTGATTATTCAAGTGAAATTTACAGCGCAGGTAGATATAATATGTAATGAAACAGTGGCGTTAAGAATCAAATAGTGAGAAAAAGGTTGCTTAGCTTCTCCTGAAAATTTAACTTGCACACTTGCGACTCTTTTCCGCTGGAGATGCGTAGTGACGGGCGTGCGTTTGGCCCACTGTGCGTGGGGGCGGCGCGAGATGGAAGAGGCGCGCGGCAGCTGTTTTTGCGCTCGTAAACTCATTCAGACGACGCGTCGCGACGCCAGCGGACGCGGAGGGCGGCATCGGCAGCACAGTGGCGCGAATTAAGCGGAATCCCTGGCGGCGGGAAGGGGGGGAGGTGAACGAGCGCGCCGGCGCGGAAAGGCTCACGACACGCAGGCACGCACGCAGGCCTTCCCCTTCTCGTGGATCGTTTCCGGCCACGTTCACTGCTAAGGGCATGAATTGGACCCGATCGTCTAGTGAAGGTTTTATCCTGGGATAGGCTGTGCCTCCCGCGCCTGAATGCCTGAATGATCCGGTGCCGACCTGCATGAAGTGGGCCTAGAGGGGAAGAGGGGGGAAAGAAGGCTAGAGGGGACCAGCACGTAGGCTCCGGGCCTCTCCCCCCCGGGGGGGGGAGCACCGCCCCGGACGGGACCAGCTATCAGTTCCCGACCGCTCTCCCGACATGTGGGGTAGTGTGGTGCATGTTAGTGTAAGTGTGTGTGTGTGTAAAGGGAGAGGATATGATAAGGAAGAGGAAGGAAAGATCGCGTGTGGTCGTGTGTGGCCCGTTTGTTAGAGAACTGCTCTGGCATTCGCCTGGTGTTGATCGAAGACCCCACTAATAACTTCCGATCTGAGCAGCTGGCCGCGTGAATTCGACCCAGCAATGTAACTACCGTTGAAAATCCGCCACCGTGGAGTCCCGAACCCTAGGGCTTACTGGTAAGATTCGCTGCAGTCAGCGGCAATGATGGTTCCCGAGCTGAACTCACCTGTTCCAGGTGGTACCCGCACTTGTCTCTTTCCCTCTCCCTACAATTCAATAATTCTTCTATCCATGAAAGAGATAAAACAGAGTAAAATCGGTCGGAATTGAATTTAATCGTGCAGAAAGTACACGCCTTCTGCCATTGCCCGGAACATTCAACCATCCGCAAGATAAAAAGCCTTATTATAATTACAGCTGTCGTATCACGTAACATTTATTCATGTTTCTTTACCACACGCCTGTAAGAATAGAATGGAGATACACCAGAATTACCATATTTTTTTCTTAAGCGGGATCTCGTTTTGTATGAGATGTAATCGTTTCTACAGATATTATTTCAACTCTAACGTACAACTGCAAGGCGAAAGGAGCAAGAATGCACACCAACAGTGGGGCCGGCGGTCATTTCTCGTGCGTTCTGCTGCGCTCAGAGTCGGTGCCGCGCTGCGCCGGGAGCAGCTCCTGCTGCGGCCGCGGCGAGAGGCACCCTTCCTAAAAGTCCCCGCCCTCCTCATCCCGTCAAGCGATCCTTGTCCCTCGTAGTCGCCCGTCATTCATCAAAATCGCCTCGCGCTTTCCTTCTCCGCCCGCGCGCGCCGCCGCCAGCGGTCTCTGGCGGCGGTGGCGGCAGCTGTTCCGCGCCTCCCTCCCGCACGCCAAGTTCATTTTTCAGGCTCAGGTGCACGCGTCCACTGAGTACATAGAGTCATTTGAAAGTTAAATGCGCTTTGTGTTTATTCCGAGCGGTGGCGGCGGTGGCGGCGGTGGCGGCGGTGGCGGCGGTGGCGGCGGTGGCGGCGGTGGCGGCGGTGGCGGCGGTGGCGGCGGCGGCGGCGGCGGCGGCGGCGGTGGCGGCGGTGGCGGCGGTGGCGGCGGCGGCGGTGACGGCGGCGGCGGCGGCGGCGGCGGCGGTGGCGGCGGCGGTGGCGGTGGCGGTGGCGGTGGCGGTGGCGGTGGCGGTGGCAGTTTTTCTGCTCGCCAGCCAGACGGCCGACCGCCATCGCCGCCGCCAGGGCCAAAGTCAGTACTAGGACTCGCATCAGGGTCTGCAAGTCATTGGAAGTTGAGACAAAACTAGAGGATGCAAGAATAGGGGGCGCTTGTGTCGCCCGCTCAGGTTGTGCATTACGTTTACCAACTTTGCACTATAAATATTTGACGCATTTGTGGAAAATACGAAATACGCAGGAATAAAGTACTATTTAAATTTTGATGTACATGAATGAGAGACATCAGCGTGGACTTTTCAACCTGTTGCGCCTTCTTTCCTACGAACCCACATGTCTACTTCAATAACGTTGGCAAGAGTTTATCTTTTAAATGGTGAAAGGACACTTCGCGCCATTGTGGGTTAGCACTAGTTTCAACAAGAGTTCAAAGTCTATGGCTCAATCCGCTGTCGGAAGGATAAGGGAAATTTGTGACTTCTGAACTAATATGGCTACTTCTACTAAGGACTTCTTCACGGGTGTCCTTTTGGATTGAAGTCACTCGGGGAGTGTTCCTTTGCGAATTACCGTGAATCACTTGGAGAAGAATTATCTACATTTATAAACAATGTGTATAAACGAGCAAATAATTCAAATGCAGAATGTTGAAAGCGTGATTTCTATGATCATTGGTAAGTGAATTCGAATAGCTGATACCGAACAGTAATTCTTTACTTGATAAGCCATAAGCCTTTACCATAAGCATTTACCATAAGCCTTTCCAGTCCAGTCCCTTTCCTGAGAACAAGTTTACTGGGGTGGAATGTGATATAATGGAGTAACAGTGGGCCGAGTAGCAAGAGCAAAAAGATACGCTGAGAAAACGTCCTGCTAATTGTTTTACAAAAATTACTTTCTCACAAATTCCGCCTGGTTCGACTGAGATTTGAACTCCGCTGCCCGGAGTTGGAAGGTGAGCGATCTGACCACTACACCATGGACCGCCCAAAATTAAGAATACTTTAGAATAATCTCAAATCCACAATAATGTATTCACGGTGTTATAATATCAATATTGCTATTAAATTAATAAACTTGATATTTTCGCAGCAAAATAAGTAAGTATTGCGATAGCCTAATTCCTACCGTGAGAGCACGCGGCCGTGTCGTGTCGTGTAGAAAGCGCCGGTGGTTCCGAGAAGTGGCGTGGCATCGGCCAGCGCCGCGCAATTGGCGAAAGGCACGCAGGGCCCAGGGCGCCTCAGGCGGCCCACCCGCCCGCCTCGTCCTTTCTTCGGCCTCGCCCCCACCCCCACCCGCACATGCCGGGGGCGGGAGGGGAGGGAAGGGGAGGGGCGCAGACGACATATTACGCCGTCGCCGCTGTTTAGCCCCTAATGCCCCAACGCCCTAAGCCGAGTAATTCCCTTATGGATTGCGCCGGCTCAGCGACCAGCGGCGGCGGAGGGCGGTGGGGGGAAGGGGGGCGTGGGAGGGGCGGCAAAGCCTCGCTCTGGCCGGAGGAGGAGGAGGAGGAGGAGGAGGAGGCGAAGCAGCCGCGACTCGGGCACGGAGCGCTCCCTCCCCCACAGCCAACTCCTCACACCTTTTATTCGGAGGCATTCAAAGCTAATTCGCGAAGCCACATCCACGCCTACCGGGAGGCAAGGGCGCTCTAGTATGAGGGCGCTACGGCGCCAGACATAGGCTTTGTACTACCAAGCGGTCGATCATGTGATTCCACTAAAATAATCGTAGTTTCGAGCATGACAAGACATTCTTCTTGCGATTAGGTGAGTGGAAATGGATGAGTGTGCCCGGCAATGTATGTGAAAACTTTCATTGTGCTACAAAAAAGACTTCTAAAAACTCAGTATTTGGTTCTCTCTAATACATGCCAAAATACAGTTGCATACCAACGTCTTCGGCACCGTACGTTACGGTGAACGACGCGGGAGAAAAGTTTGAAGGCAAGAACCAGAGGCTGTAGGGTTTACTCACGCATGAGAACTAATGAGAAACCTGCTACTATGAGCTATTCTTGTGGTTTCTGGCCGCGCATTCCTTGCGGATGTCACAGCAGAGGGCACAGACCCCACGCCATTCATCCCGGTGTATCCTGTTTGCAAGACCGAGCCCATCGGGGTCTACCATTTTGACCTCCACGGATTTCTAACAGTACTGCCAAGCAGGGTATATTTGTACGTCTCTAATGAGGACGCAACTAAAAAAATCTAGAAACATCAAAGTCTTCAGCTCCACGTGAATCCAATACAATCAATTCAAAAACGATTTAATTTGTTCACAATGAAACATTTAAAAGATTTACAATGTCATATCAAAAAACTCGTGCGATTCCTTTCTGCGCCATCACGCCTGCGAGGAGGAGCAGCAATTGAATTCGACAATGCCCCTAACAAGAGGGCACGAACTGTGCTGGCCCAGAGAAGCAGCGAGGTTCCCTGTGCAGCGGAGCGCCCGCCCTCCCCGTGCCCGCGCTGACACAGCGGCTGCCGGCGGCGGAGAGACGGACGAGCGCGAGAGGGCGATGCGGTTAAACTATCGCATTTATTCATTAGTGGCCATTTACGCGCGCTCCGAGCTCGCCCGGGGCGGCGGAGCGTTGCGAGCCGACGCGAGGCCCGGGGGCGGGGCGGGGGCGGGGGCGGGGGCGGGGGCGGGGGCGGAGGCGGGGCGAGGCAGATCCGGCTCCGCGGGATGGACCGCGCGCGCGCTCCCGGAACTCGGGCGGCGGCGGGCAGCCTAGCCGGCGCGGCGTTGGGAGACGGGCGGCGGGCGGTGGGCGGCGGGCGGCGGACGTTGGGCAGTGGTTGGCTGGCAGCGAGCAGACGGTTAGTGACGGGGAGGCGAACGATCCGACAAGCGGGCTGGGGCGGCAATTGGGTGGGCTAGGAGGTGGGGGGCGGACGGGGCGGGGCGGGGGGAGGGGGCGGGGGCGGGCGGGCGGGACAGGGGGCAGGCGGACGAGGCGAAGGGGCGGACGGGGCGGGGCAGGCGGGCGGACGGGGCGGGGCGGGCGAGCGGACGGGGGCGGGGCGGGCGGGCGGACGGGGCGGGCGGGCGGGCAGGTCGGGGCGGGGCGGGGGGGGGGCGGGGCGGGGCGGGGCGGGCCGGGGCGGGCGGGGCGGGGCGGGCCGGGGCGGGCCGGGCGGGGCAGGCGGGCGGGGCGGCGCGGCAAGCGAGTGGGCGGGAAGGCAAGCGGGGCGGGGAGAGGGCGGGGACAAGTATGGGGGCGGGGGTGAGGTGGGGTGGAGGCGGACGCGGGGGTGGTCAGCTGTGAGCGAGGGCGGACGCGCGCCGCTCGCGTCAGCGGCGTTGCGAGTTATATGGGCTTTTAAACGGACAAGACCGGTCGGTCCCGCCCACCTTCGCCCGCCCGCGCCAAGGCAAAGGCAAAGGCAGGCAGGCAGGCAGGCAGGCAGGCAGGCGGGCCGCGGGCGGGCCCGGCGCCGCCAGCCCAGGCACGCGGCCGAGGGCGAGGGCGAGGAGGCGCGGCGGGCCTGCTTCCTCTCGCTCCAGAGCACCACGAAGCGCTTCCTCACCGAGACTCAACGGGCAAAGAGCATTGCAACTTTCGCCATCGCGCACACAATCCTGTCTCATCAAATATTGATCGTATTTTTATGTTCTCTGAAGCTCACATAAATCAAAGCTACCTATAGAAGTCTCGGAGGAAACAACCTTTTCTTCATAAACAGAAATTCAACAGATGGTTTATCCCAGACAATTAGTAGCGTGGTTGTTATTTTTACTTCGATACTTTTCTACGTATTACTGCTATTTATCGACATTTGTTTCATGTAACTCTCCGTTTTTTAGGATGAAGAGTCAGAAACTTTATTTTTTTAAAGTCTTTAATATGTACTTCCATGTACGCAAAAAAATTGTCAACATGAAAGTACCCGCCACCGGAGACGGCAAGCTAACCCAGTTACATAGGTTCTAGTTACATGGTTACCTAGTTACATGGTTTAATGTCTTTGTAGACACAAAGCCTTTAAAAAAAGTCTAAATGAAATATCTCGAAAAATAAATTCTAGTTTTCGGAGTAAGTTATCCAAAAAATGCCAAGTGTTCAAAACCACTTAAAGGAAACAGTCTCAAAAACTTCTCCATTGTTTTGTCCAAAAACGTTCATTTGAAAAGTTGTTTTGCTCTTCTGTGCAATTCTGAAAGCCACGTTTCAATTAAATTATTAGAGGACGATAAATATATAAAGATGTGAAAAATATGCGTTTTCATAAAACTAAATATTTCAACAAAGAGCACAGGAAAGACCACCACACCATTGTTTTAATTCTAAAGATATCATGACATTACATTTTAGTTTCTATAGAGTAAGTTTATTTTGAGAAATGTGTTTATTAAGGAGTGGGAGGATGATTAAAAAAGTAACTTTCGAATATTGTTGCAATGACAACGAATGCTGTTGAATGTTATTGCAACGGATTCAGAGAAGCTAAAAATACTTTTGGGTAAGAATGCAACAAACAAGTCAGTTTTCCTTATAACGTAGGTTTTGAAGGAAACGAGTACTACAAAAGAGACACGGTAAGATGTGTTTCAATAACGATGAGTTTTGCAGGACACAACCTTTCGAAAAATTTTAGCACTACGTCATTCGCGTTATTATAATTATATGAATGAATAACATTATTTTACGTAATCGATACAAATAATTCGAGATCTCTTGGATATGCTATTGTACCACTAGTTTATCTTTCGGATAATCATCAGTATTTATTTTAAAGATCTTTAATGTACGTAATATTTCTCAGAATTTCCTCAGTGATGTTATCAACACGATAGTCCCAAGTAATTGAAGAAAATAAACATTCAGACCCCCGCTGCAACGAAAATTACTTTTCAAAACATTTCCTGTTAGCGACAAATCGCCAGTGTACACACAATTACTAATTTTTCGCTTCATCCAGAAGATTATATATTACTCGGTCTTCATTGCAAACATGCGGCGATTCTGCGACATCATGACAAATGATTCCCAACAGGTCCTCACCAGCACTTCCTTAATACTTCATGCATTCAAGACGACATTCCAACTCATACGTCTCTACGCCGTCTACGTTTCTACAGGCCAGTTTTGAAGACAAAAATGCATCGCGCCAGGATCATTTGATTCCGTATAGAGAACAAGTTTCCCGTTCAGTGTTGCAATTCGTTTCCGCCGAATCTGCAGAATATTTGCATACTGTAAAGGATACATTCCACAACGGCGCTTCGGACTTACACACGGAATGCTGACGCCCAATGAAGCACATGGATAGTCACATAGTCAACATTTCCAATCCTAAATACAAGTTTTGTGCTGCCTACTTTTACTGCCTGCTTTTAACTTTATTTTACTGAGTCGACCTGGACGGCCC
The DNA here is from genome assembly GCA_011170035.1 of Teleogryllus occipitalis. Taxonomy (NCBI): domain Eukaryota; kingdom Metazoa; phylum Arthropoda; class Insecta; order Orthoptera; family Gryllidae; genus Teleogryllus; species Teleogryllus occipitalis. The sequence goes on from BLKR01009175.1 coordinate 86,055, forward strand.
AGGTAACTAGAGGGTGTGCCGACTCAGCGCCTCAGCCGGAAGGGTCGCGGTTTCGAGTCTCGCAGTGGGCATGGTTCTTTGTCCCCTGTCTTTCACGTTCGTGTGTTGACGCGAAAATTCTCGAGTCTGCTGACCACACACCGAGGAGCACGGAAGTGTGTCTAGTGTAAAAAGATTAATATGTGTCTACGGCTCAGATAATCGAAATCGGCAGCCCTCTGTAGCTGGAAAAAGCCTCCGGAAGAAAAGAAAGAAAGAAAAGAAAAAAAACAACAAAATTTACTGAATAGTCATTATTATGTAACAACATTGCACAGTACGTATCGCGCTTTGTAAGAGCTGAGGCAAACGTTCTGTGACCGACAGGTTGCGTCCGATCTTGACCCTTGTTCCTCTCCCAGAAACTTTACGCACCATAGTAATCTTCCTTGATACTGCGGCTGCCTATTACTGTTTCAATCCCTTTAGTCCAGTCGGTAGGTACATTTTACCACGAAATCTGTCGTAAATCTTTTTTTATTTTGTGAGAACTCAGGCACTAGTTAAAACTCCAAGTTTTCGACCTCCCACACTCTGAAATGCGACCCGAAAACAACAGAAAACTGATTCGAACCCTTTTTCTACAGAACAGAAGGTTAAAATGTTATAGAAAAAAATCCGTATTCAGAGAAATACGAGTTTTCGGGTCTCATGGAGTTAGGAAGGCGTGAGAGAGGTCGAAAAATTGGGAGTTTTAACTAGCGCAGGAGTCCATAGGTTTTAAAACCTTTTTAGTTCAGTACTTGTCGACTAGACCGCCTTTCAGTATCTGGACGAGTTCTCGTGATACGCAATACATCAAAATTTTAAGTTAACGCAGAAATCGAAATACTTGGACGTTACCTTTTTATTATCCAATTATCGCACAATAATACGAAGCATAAAACAACGCAATGAGATCGGAAAGACTCATCTAATGTTTTAGGAGTTTCCAAATGAAAGAGAACTGAATAAATACATCCGTTGAAAACAAGAGGCAGAACGCTAGGGACTTCAAAGATGTGTCTATTCTAGCATGAAACTACAACCGTCCGTCATTTGCCTGTCACGACGGATCACCATTACCTTCTCGCCTCCTCATTTGCTGACCGCTGGCGAGAAGTGCGTCCCGAGGTGCGAATTCTGCGAGAGAAGCCCCGCTCCATCACCGAGCCTCGTCCATCCTCAGGAGAAGCAGCTCATCAGCGCCACCATCACCATTCGTCCTCCGCGCGCGGCCCGCCCCCACCGCCCCGCCCCACCCCCGCGCTCGCCCGGCGCGCGGGCGGCGAAGCGCAGGTTGGAGCGTACGAGCCGCTCGGGGGGAACCAAAGCATTCGGCGTTGGGGGCGAAAGAGACATGACTGGCCTGAATGAACAACAGGGAACTGATCTGACGCTGAATTCACACAAACAAAACGACGAACACTAATCATCTTAGCCTTTTACAGGTACAACCGTTACAATAGATGCTCCAAATACCCAACAACGGCGTCGATACACTTCTAAGTAGTTGAACTACCGTTCGAGCAACATTTGCGAATGTGTCCTCAGCGAGTGCAGCCCATACCTTTCCAATGTATTCCCAAAATGCTGCCAATCTAGCTGTTTTTCAACGATTTACATCATTTTTTAAGACCCCGTCAGTAGAAGCCCAACGGAGTTGTATCTGGAGAATGCGGCGTCGACCAAACGGGACCTCTTGGCGGAAGCATCGGGCGGGCGGGTGGGCGGGAACGAAAGGGCGATGAGCGGCGGGCGCGTGGGCGCGAGCGAGGCGGTCGCCGTCATCGCAGCTCCATATTCATGTGCGCCGCGCCGCAACGTGCGTAAATAATTCATGAAGTTTCGTAGTGAAACCTATGTACATAATGAATATGAGCGTCGGATAGGTAGCCGCTTGTAGCGCGCCAAGCCGCGCCGCGCTGGCGCCGAGGGACGTCTGCGGGCCTCCGCGCTCCGACCGCTGCGCGAGCACGCCCTGGGGCCTCTTCCTCACACACACGCGCTTCTCATTACTCTTCTGCGCATTGGCTTTCTCAATATCCAACAACCGCATTCAATTCCACAATTCCTTTCATGTTCTGCGTGGTTCCATGATGCTTACGAACGCTGAAAAAACACCTGTCTTCCAAATTCCTAAATTCCTCTACGTAGCAACATGTTATTGTCGCTATAACGCACGTGGTCACATTTCCTTGTTTCTATGTTGAAATTCATTTAGAATTTCTAGTAGACCGTTGCTGTTACTGGTATCATTTTTAAATCTATTTTAAGGATATTTTCAGCCACGAATCGTTTATTTACAAATATCAAAGTCTTCTACAAGCATATACATTTTTAGTATTGCTTTGCTTCAATTCTTAATCTTTCTTACGAAAAGGTACACCAGTACATGCAAAGAGTGCAAGGATATGCGAATGTCATTTTCATATTTTCCAAAAATCACTTTACAGCACGTGCACAAAAGCGTTCAAATTCAGTGGCGGCTCTAGCTTAGGTTGCAGGGTGACAAAAACCCATGATCATAAAATACTTTCACGTGTTTGTATTATAGAATATTTTCCATTTACTGTCATTTAATAGTCGATGTATTGCAGCAATATCGATATCATGATGAAATCATTTTGAAATTAAAGAGCGTCCTTCAAGCGTTCTCCTGGCAACTACTTGCAAACCAGGCAGCGCACCGATTGTGAAGCACGAGCGATCCACTTTCCGCGCATCCCTACGCGTCAACGCTACGAGCACTCGGTCATTCCCCGTGCGTTTTAGTACTGCAACGATAACATAGAAAGGGTCCACGGCATGCATCGCAGATCGCTGGGTATCTCCTCGCCGACCTCGCCGCCAAGACTCGGAAGGGAATATCATTTTCCTGTCTTCGTCTGAATCTCAAATATATCCTAATTTTATGAATTCGCGCGTTACTGAAAGCATACCAGTTCATTATCCATGGTATTGAACGCGTTAAATAAGAAATTTGGCGAATTCATTTTTATATGATATTAGATTTGATTCAAAATGCACATTTCATGAGTTCAGTTTATTTTATGAAAAGACTGACCGTCTTGGAAGAATATGTTCTCCTTCTGTGCGTCTGTGTCCAAACAGTCGCGTCGTTGCGCGAACTGAGTGGTATCTCCAGCAACAATTATTGCTTGCGTTGCGTTTTATGTCGTTGCTATTGTTGTGGGTGGGGGTGTTGTAGCTGCTGCTGCTACTGCTGTGTGCGAAGTGGGACCGAGAAATGATGTGATGTCTTGAAAGAGTACTTTACAATGCTAGTCCATTTTTGTTTTGTATTAATTCTGTTACCTACAGTTACCTCAATGCCGAACTAATGGAAACACTGGAGGGTTTACTACAAATTAAAGGCAGAAACGAGCACTGGCGGTAAGCTTACGAGAAATGGACTCTACGCATAAATTTATGTAAGTTATGTTTCAATACAGACTTTTATCGAACTTAGTTATAATGAATTTTCACGAGTTGCTTACAATTTATTGTATTTTACACTTCTGAATTATGGGAATTCAACTCCCGTCAGTCAATGGAGATGCAACCGCGATTTCTGGGGAGTAAACAGCCGCCATCACTCCTTGCGGTTTAGCTCATTCCTCAGCGTGCTCGCTTTCCATGACACGACACCGGGTTCGATTCCCGATAGGGCAAGATTATAGTACGTTTTCCTCGCTATGTCCCAGTATATGTTGCTGATTGACAACGAGAAAACCCACTTTTTAGGATGAGAAGACCAGAATATGGCGTAAGGATGTCTTCGTGCTAACCATACGTGCCTCCTTAACCCATGGCCGCGAGGCTGGGACGGTGCTGGGAGGCCATGGCCTGTACGCGGACTGTCGCACCAGACAGACAGACCAGCCGCCATTGTTCAAAGAGGAAATTGGTGATCAATAGTGTTTCGCTCGATACTATCAAACTCATCACTGAATTTCGCGCAATATTTCAATTTTAGTTATCTCATCTCTTCATTTTCCCCAAATTCCGCATTAGCGTATCAGAAATATGCGCAGAAGTAAGACGTGACTTCAACACTGAACCTTGGAAAAATTAGTCACGAACTATTTCCTCTAGGAAACCGAAACTTGGTTCCTCTGGACTAAGGATTGGTAATCTCAATTTTCTCCCGTAGTGCCAAATTCTTTTTCACAAGGCCACGAGAACGCCGCTTGCAATAGACGCTTGGACATTCCGCCTGAACGTGACGTGCATTACGCCACAGTTCATTTGCCCACGGGGAGCGAAGCGCGCGGCTGAGTAAGCGACGGCGCGCGTCGTGCGCCCCGCCCCGCCCCCCTCGGTCGCACTCACTCGCGTGCGACCTCCCCCTCCCCCACAGCCTCCGGCCGCGCGCGCACTTGCGAGCTGACTCCTCGGCGCGGCGCGGCGCGGCTGGCCAGCGATTAAAAATATGCCGCGTTTTCCCGAATTAGCGCCTCATGCGCCGCGACGCGACTCGCGGGCGGAGGCGCAGACGCGGGTGACATCACGCGTTCGCGGAAGGCGGCTGCCGGCCACGCGCATCGGGGGCTGAATCACCGCCGCTGGCGACGGCACCTGCCCGCGTTCACCGCCCCGCCCCGCCCCGCACCACCTCGCCTCTCCCCGCCTCGCCCCGTCTCGCCCCAACTCGCTCCGCGTCACCCCGTCTCGACCCGCCCTGTCCCGGCTCGCCTCGCCCCGCCTCGCCACGCCCCGCCCCGCCTCGCCACGCCCCGCTATGTCCTGCCCCGCTCCGCCCCGCTCCGCCCCGCCCCGCCTCGCCTCACGTCGCCCCGCCCCGCCCTGCCCCGCCAACCCCCGCCTCGCCCCGCCCCGCCCCGCCCCGCCGTACGCCGACGCCCCACGCCCCTTCCCCCAGGACCCAGCGAAAGGTGAGGTGCCCGTCGCCGGACGCTACGCGAAGCCGCTTCCCGAGAAAGGTGACTCCCCGCTGTCGCCGCGCCTCGTTTCACACACCTTCCACGGCGCACTCGCTGCATAGGTCACGCAGCGCTCAACAGCGCGCTATTTAAAGCGCGTGCGCGCACGCACGCAGGCTCGCCGCAACCTTCGCACCACTGTTTACATCATTTCGAACAATAATAGTGAAACCGTGGATCTCTTCCAGAAGTTCGGAGAACAAGTTCTGTAAACAGTTGTTGTTTATTTCCCTCTCAACGCATCCGTTACGTTCGTGGCTTTCAAGACGAGAGTTCACTGGTGAACCACTATTCAAAAGAGGAAAGCAATTTTAGTAATTTCTCTCGCCATCCAGAGACTCACGGGGCTGCAACGTGTCATTTGAACAGCTCCTGGAGTACGGGCCTCCACTGGATCACAGGCCTCCATTATTGATAATGGTCTTGCACCGCTTTCCCAGTAATTGCGTGTTGGAGGCAGATCATTTACACCTTTCTAGTCAAAACTACCAGCCAATTAAATACATCCAAGTGAAATACCACCAGGTCAGAAAATAAAACAAATGTTACTGTACATTTTACAAAGAAATGTGCATTAATTTCCAACTTACTTTATATTTAATAAAGTTCTTAAGACTAAGAAAGAGTTGTACAATCGCAATCCTAAAACGTATTTCCTCAGCACACACCAATAAATTACGTAGGACCGTAGGTATTTAGGACGGATATTTCATAAAATATTCCCAAAAACACTCCAAAGCGTTTGTCACACACTTCTCCAATAGAGAGCGAAACTTCCGAATGAGAAAGGCGACCGAGTCCAGGATTGCCTTCGAAGCCACTGCTATCTCACATCCGGGAAGGTTCCGCAGCTGTCCGTTTCGCATTAATCGCGCAATGCACGGAAGGCTTGTTTTTTTTCCTGTTCCAGATCGTTCTCCTTACTTGCGAGAAGATCGAGCACGTCCTCCCATCCACTTGTTCCAACACAAGAAATGTTAAGCTGAAGATAACTTCACACAATGATAATCGAATGTTTTATTCAAATGTATAGTTTAATAACCTCTTTGCAGAGAAAGAATAAAGTATGCCCTTCATATATTAGCCCTTAATACGCAAGCAACACAATTCATGTTAAGGTAAGTGAGCTTCAAAGAATCAAAAGATGTCATTTCGCCCCTAAAATACAAGCAAGACGATACACATGAAAGTTAAAACATCTCAGAAGAATTAAAATACAAAAGGTTATCAAACACAAGTAAACCGTTCACTTAAAAGATTCAATGCCATTCATGAAACACACAAACTGTTAGACGTCTTCTGCTACATGGCTGAAAAACTAAGCAGGTAAAAAAATGAGTTCCAAACAGAAGGATCTGTGATCCCTAATGGGCAATATGTAAAATATTGAGAATATTGCAATTCGTCATCATCGGCAAAAATTTCTATTATCTCCTGACTTCCAAAATGCAAAAAGAATTCCTAATTTCTGAAATATTCAAAATTCAATGGCTAGTATATTGGAATATGAGCGCAGAATGAATAGTAAATTTCATCGAACACTAGTGTTGCGTTATTAGTAATATTTTTCAAGTGATTCAGACACAGGAACTGCGAAGTTCAAGAAACCAAATCTAGAACGAATACCGTCGCAACGTAAGACTTTCCGCAATGCGAGTAACAGTGGTATAAAATGTTGAGAGAATAACAAACATTTGAAATAAAGCTTTTCCACATTCAAAAATACTTTTTTCGCCAATCAATCTAAATTACAAGGTCAAACTGCACGGCACTTTTTTATAACCAAAACTGACATTCAAAGTACGTAATATCATGCATGGCTGCACATATACATTCAAATCCTCTTCCCCTGACCTTTCCAGTTCGTTCCCGCGGAGCGCGCAAATGGTGGCGGTCGGACGCCGCTCCCGCCACGCCCTCGCCCCGGGGCGATGGCGCAACCGCGATGGCCCGGGCGGCCCATGGGGAGGGCGGGGGCGGGGCGGGGGACGATATTTGCGCGCGGGAGAAAGCCACAGCGCGCCTCTCACCTCGTCCCGCCCCGCCCCGCACCGTCATCGGCCCTCCACTCCGCGTGCCCCACCCCGCCCGGACGAAAGTTGATTGGCCCCAAAGGCGCGAAACGCCAACGGGACGACGAGTGAGGGGAGCAGGGCGAGACAAGGGCGGTTGGGGCGAGCCATCGAGAACCTCGCCACAACCCGCACAAAACGGGGTCAGTTTTTACTTTCACGTCCCCATTTACACTTTGCCATTTTACATATTAAAGAATAGATATCATTTGCACGGTAGGTCTTTTACAGGTCAGAACTTCATTCACATGTCAATCGCCCTACAAGTCAGAAACATTTGAAGCCGTTTTTGAGAAAAATTTGAAAATGTCTGAGGGGGCTTCATGTTAAGTACCCTCAAATTTTAAAGAAAGTTTTTCAAAATTTCAAAACTCAACTAGAGCCAGATGGACAAGGGTTTTTTCAATTTGGAAAAGATCGTACGTGTGGTTTAGGCACTAGTAGTGTTCACAGACGAACGGACAGATAGACAGACAGAAGGGCAGACGGTCGGACGTTTTGAAAAAAAAAACACTTTTTCGATATCACGGGACCCCAAACGTGTATTTCCGTTAAAATAACAAAATCGATTTTCCGCACCATTACAAAACTTTCTGTATACTACCTATATTACTCCCGTACATACGTATGTATACGAGATAGTAAAAAGCAAAAGAATTAACACCAGTATAAGGAAAAGGATTGCTTTTTTTCACTTCGGCAACGGACTCCTATAGTTTCCTCTTGATGTGAAACGTCAAATTGTGCATGTAAATCCAAATACTGCGGCAAAAAACTACGGAATTAACAAACAAAAATACGTTTACAATACTTCAATCTATGTACAACGTATTTGAGTTTCTCTTGTCTTAAAAGTGGTCGCGAAATGACCAAAATCTCAGATGAATTTCATAAATACCATGTGACTAATTTGTAATCAGGCTTCGTTAATGAAACTAAACAGTAAAATCTTTCGTAGGCTTAAAGCGCTTGCACCACAGGAACAGATGTTGTGAAAACAGCTAGGAATTGGAAGTTGTTAATTCATGAAATTGTTTGAAAACGAAATCACATCTTTGCATGTGAGACCGCACAGTAAATATATTAGGTGAAATCACTTTTACTGTGGGCAATAAATGAAGATCCAAAGATCATTATATAAAACAGCTAAGACATAGAGATCAATAAATTGCTTTATTTCCAAGGTTCGCGAAAGGCCTGAGGAACACAAGACCGAGGATGCATCATGTAATCTCATACTGCTGACTAAATTACGTACAAACCGAAGTCATGAATGGCTATCTAGTATGAGACGCCTGACACGTACAAAAACAATATTAGAGCATCAATGCCCATTGTTAGCTCTAAGATACTACAAGACTTGGACTTACAGTATGGGATATCTCAATTTAATGTTTCAATAAATCGCACACACGCCTTGACAATCGCATTTCAGTCATTTGAAGAACAACACTTTTGGTCCTTAAATCAGATTATTTCAAAGCTTAATGCAAACTTAGGGGCCGTGGATGGCGCCCATTTAAAGTTTTATTGCCTATGTGTCACAATAAATATCATTTATCAATTTTCCTCCATGTGATAGTGAACCCGTTAATACATCTAGCAATTCGAATGGGCTTTATTTCCTTACTAAGTTCTCTACGATTCACTCGCCATCTTCGCAACATATTCGTAATCGATTTTATAATTCCCGTCACGGATAAATGCCCATTAAGCACTACTCTTTCAGCCCATGAATTTCTCGGTCATACCGAAGATAACAACAATCTACAAGCATTAACAACGTACGTCTATAACATTCGTAATATAATAAATGTACGTAACTTCACAACACATAGCCAGATGACATTAAACAATTAAAATAGATGCACAAATTTCAAGCTAAAAGAAAAATATTTCCTGCTGCTTAACTGTTTCCGATCAACACCAGGCGAATGCCGGAGCAGTACCCTACCAAACGGGCCATGGACCGCGCGCGATCTTTCCTTCCTCTTGCTTGTCCTCTCCTCTCCCCTTACACACACACTTACACTAACATGCACTACACTACCACATACTCCGGGAGACCGGTCGGGAGCTTAGAGCTTGTCCCGGCTGGGGCGGAGCCCCGCTGGTGGGAGAGTCCTGGTTCGGGGGAAACCCCACTAGCCGACGGTAGGTCGGCGCCGGATCTCGCCATCCAGCGGGGGAAGATCACCGCCATCTCCCGATAAAAAAACATGCACTACACTTACGGGACTAATGACCAAAGCGGTTTACGCGCCCGGAAACACGAGAAAACCAACCAACCAATTAAGCACCTAGATGCTTTGATACTTCGTTAATATGATTGCCGTGTGCCCTAACGTGAATAAATGAAATGTATGATTTGATTTCAATGGTAATGTCTCAATATGATTGATTAAGTAATGACGGACTTAGAAATACGGGAACCAGAATCTCTCGAAAACCTACCACGTTTTTCTAACGAGGCAGTTGAGGTGGAATATGGCACGGCTTTTCGCGTCTTTCTCGGCCGTGCCGCTAGAGTCGCTTGATCTGCAGCACGGCTTGATACGGTCGCGATTATGCGACATCTAGCGGCAGGACCGAGAAAGGCGCAAAACGACGTGCCATATTTCATCTTGAAGATAACACTCCCAGCTGCCACTACAGAAAAATCCAAGTATATACCGCTTTGACCATTACGTGGAAATACGGGGCTTGAGTGGCCCTTCAGTAGCCAACAGCTAAGATCCTCGAGGACGGATTGACGGGCCTGGTGCCTGGAGGTGGAGAGCCGGCGAGGCAAGCCGCTTCGCTGCGGCGCACCCCAGCCACCGCTGCCACCCCCAAGGCCCCGCCTCGGAAGGACGAAGATCGCCCCCGGCCCCGCCCCCGCCCCCGCCGCCAGGGACTCCAGGGCGGTGGCGAAGGCACCGGCACCCGCTTCTGCGGGGCGAGGTATTTATATTCCAGTAATTCCGGTTGGGACCAGACGCGTAGAATTGCGTCGCGGAGCCCCTAAATTCCCCGTGAAGGGCGGGTGGGGAGGGGCGGGCATGGCGGGCGGCGGTAACGGGGCGGGCGGGGCAAGCGGGGCGGACGTGGTGGACGGGTTGGGCGGACGCGCTGGGCGGCGGGGCGGGGCGAGCATGGCGGGCGGTGGCGACAGGGAGGGCGGGGCATGCCGGGTGGGGGAGGGAGGCGGACGGGCTGGGCGAACGTGCGGGGCGTGGCGGAGGCGGGCGGAGGCGGGCGGAGGAGGGCGGAGGCGAGGCGGAGGAGGGCCGGGGCGGGGCTGGGCGGGGCGGAGGCGGGCGGAGGCGGGGCGGGGCGGGGCGGGGCGGGGCGGGGCGGGGCGGGGCGGGCAGCGGCGGTGCGATGCTGCTCCTCGGAGGCGATGACCCCGCCCGCCAGGGCCCGCATCGCCCGTTCCATCGCCCGCACGCGCACCGCCCCTTCCCGAGACGTAATTCACGCCGGGAAAAGAAGACGGGCTGCTCGGCCTTCGTTGAATGTTTGAAAGCAGAGACAACCTTTTCGCTGTTTTTTATTCGCTCCGTGATAAATCACCAAATGGGACATTCCAAAACCTGATGTTTAGCTATGATGAACTTGTTAATAAATTACTATCGACTCTGAAGAGTAGTTGCAAACGCTAAAACTAGCGGCAACATCATCAATGTCCCAAATTTTATGGCCTCCGAACGTTTTAAAATGTACGAATCCTGTCTCACATATTCCGTCGCAACATCTATAAAATTAGGAAATATATACGGAAACGACATACTGAAGCTGAATAATTATCAAGGAAACATGCAATTCCTGAATGTTTCGGAATTAATCTCGTAACGCCATTATGCTGTGGAATGTATAAATGTTAAAAATTCTGATATTCGGTTTCACGCCTTAAAGCAGACACAATTTATTATCTTTAAATTGTCAGAGTAGCGTATTGGTCTGTTAATGAAATACTGTTGGCATTTAATCAACAATCAAACTTTACATTGCCTATCAGTTCCTCGACGACGGCAGATCTGATGAAATGTTGATATATATATATATATATATATATATATATATATATATATATATTGATGACGACGACTAAGCCACCGGAATTCGCCTATCACTCAAACACATCAGCAGAGACTACGCTAACTTGAATTGTAAATCACAATTGGTAAAACAGAATCAGAATATATGACAAGTACTGTCAATGGAACGTTAATAAGCCATTCAAAGAATTAGTAATTGGAAGGATGCGAATCTCTCCAATTTCTGCGAACTGTTTATCGGGATTTTGGTAGTGCTAAAACATATCAACGTGGTTCGTGAGAAGTACAAGAGGTATCGCACGCGTCTTTTCGCGAGAGGGGATCGAATGGGGTGGGTGGGGCGGGGCGGGGCGGGGCCCTCGCCTCTCAACCGGTTGCCCCAACGGCCGCCGCCGCCACACCGGTGGCGCTCCTTCGCTTCCCGAGCTCAGAGCTACCCCGTGCGCAGGTGGCCTAGCACGCCACGCCCCTCTTGCCTGAAACCACGTGGCCACCGGCACATCTCAACCAACATCCCACTAATCTCATAAAAAATCCACCTGAAAATAAAACACATTTCTTGCATTTTCGATCATACTGTAATTTATTTAACCAGTTAAAGGTCCAAAGCAGCACCGAAAGGTTCCTAAAGTAATAAATTGCTGCCAGAAATGTTACTTTCAAGATGAATAAAATAACAAAGAACATTCCATATTATTTAAAAAAATACTAAAAAGCCCATGGCATAAATGTTCGCAACCGTACAATACATGATCATTTACGTTCGAAAATTCAGTAGTATTCCAGCGCCTATGCTCTTGCTTATACTCATAATAATGTTTGACAGATACCATGTCACCAATGAATTACATATATGTATTAAGACCACTTTCGGAAACATCCGTGTCGAGCGACCGTGATTCACCGTCGACTCCGAATTAATACGGTTGAAATTTTAATGGCATATTACTGGACCACACGCACCCTTTCCAGGATTCCCCAATCCACCCCCTCCTGCAACCAAGAGGCCGCCTAGAAGCGGCTTCCACCAACCTGCAGAAAAGAGCGAGCGGGAGGAAAGCTAAGTGCTCTAACGCCCGTGACTGCGGAGCATCAATTTCACAAGCGCGGATGATTCACCTCAGCAGAAGCTTCCCAATTCAGAGACTCTCTCGTGCTCCGCAGACGTTACCGTTTTCTCACAACTCACGTCAGTTCGAAACGCTCTAGGTGTCCTTCGGGCCCTAGGCACGAGTCGAGAGGAGGTCAGTCAACCTTTCCCCCAACGTCTCAGGGAACGAGCTCTCTATGCAAAGCACGTCTCATCCCCGAGTCGGTTTCCGAGCACAATCGGGTCGAAAGGATCACTTAGATGGGGGAGTCCAGTGCGGGTGAGGCGTCCACCCGCTCCGCTTCCGAAGGCCGGAAGAGGCCTCGGGGGGCGGGGCGCGGCGCGGCGCGGCGCAGGGTGATTCTCCGACTGGGCGACGGGCAAGCGGCGTCCCAGGATTTATCTCCGGCGGCGCGGCGCTGCGCGGCGGCGGTCGACAATAGCGCCGCCACATAAAGCCCGCGCCCGAGTGCCGTGCTGTTTATGAACTTTGAAATATAACGCAGCGGCGGCCTTTTTTTAGCCCCGGCGGCGGCGGCGGCGGCGGCGGCGGCGGCGGCGGCGGCGGCGGCGGCGGCGGCGGGGCTGGACGACGCGTTCGCCCCATTCGTTAGGCCGGGACGGAGCGGGCGGTGCGGGCGGTGCGGGCGGAGCGGGCGGTGCGGGTCGAGCGGGCTGTAAAGCCCGGCCGGCAGGACCGTTCGTTTACAAAGGCAAATTGACATAAATCCACGCGAACAATACCTCGGCGGGAGGAGCACACAAGAACGATGACCGGCCGTCATGTGGCTGCCGGCGCCGGCGGAGGGGCCGACGGGGCATGGGCCGGAGGAGAGCGAGAGAGAGAGACACACACACAAAGACAAAGAGAGAGAGAGTGCAGTGGCACCACTTGAAGCGCCGCAGTTCCCACACACAATGGCACCACCGCGAATTATCAACTCCGCGCGCTCCATTGTGACGGCGGGCGCCGCGCCACCACGTGCTTCCAGACGCGGCCGGGGCTGTCCCAGACACAACAAACGCACAACGCCCTCTAATTGCACGCTGATCCACAGTTCCTTGCTTTGGTAACGGGCGACCAGTGGTTCAGTGGCCAGACCGCTCCGCGCTGCCCCCCCCCCCTCCGCCCCTGGGATTCATTTCCGGATGATGCACGAAGAATTTGCGGTGGACACAACAGCTTCACCACAGATTTCCGCGGCCTCTCATTCAACTCAACTTCATGATTCGAAACCCATACGAGCGTCATCTACCCATAGAACCATTCGTCAGAACGAAGGATTTAGGATCACTATAAAAAACGTCCTCTGGCGTCCTAAGCGAAGCCGACGTAGCTGCGGCAGCGATTACTATGCGGGCCGGCGCCGCTGACGAGCGCTGGGTGGCGGAGTCGCGGCCTCTGGAGTACATTGTGCGCGCGGCGGCGGCGGCGGCGCCGTTCATCTTGCGCGCTGGTCGGGGGGCGGCGGGGGGCGGGGCGACGGGGAGGCAGGGCTGGCGACCCGCGGGGGCGGCGCGGCGTCGCCACCCAGAGCGATGCTTCATGCAAATCCGCGTAAAATTATCCACGCCTTATACAGCGCGCGCCGCCTGCCGCACGCGTGCTTATCCGCCGTACACAGAGCGCCATAAAGCCAATTTATGAATGTACTTTACGTCCCGCAACTACCCATATCCTAAGTTACGCCTGTCAAACACGTGGGCAAGCGGACGTGTGCAACTGGCAATCATCGCGGCGCGCGCCTGGAGGAGCCGCCCCCGCCGACAGGGAGCGCGGCCAGCGAGGGGCGCCGCGGGGGCGGGGCGGGGGGCGGCGCGGGGGCGGCTGGCCAGCGGCCAGCGGCCAGGAGCCGGCGCTTCGATCTGCAGGGTCTGCAGGAGACGGAGGACCCCCTCGCGGAGCCTGCCGACCGCTCCGCAACCAAGCCCAGGAGCGTAACGCACCGGGAGACGCCATCTGCGGAGCAATGGGACGAATATTTTGGTCTCCCCACGAAGTCTGTAAGGACCATGGTGGTGATGAGTTCCATTCGATGCGACTCGTACAGTGGATCCAAAATTCCGATGTGTCAAGCAATACTTGGGTTCGCCGACTGCTTCCCTTGCCGCGCATTTTGATCACTGAGAGAGGCGAGCGTGGGCACACGGAGAAGTGGAAGCGGAGAAGCGCATTACAATATATATATATATATATATATATATATATATATATATATATATATATAAACAAATATTTCACCGCCGTTACGAGCCCAAATACCTAATCCTAATGTAAGTCTATGTAGTAGCCCAGTGACATGGCAAGAGGCGCACGAAACAAACTAAAATCTGACTGAACTTCCACGGTTCCTATTACTATTCGAGCATAGCCCGCCTCAGGACAAATGTCAAGAACCCAATTCGGTCGCACATTAGCACCTTCTCGAACTGCTCACCCAGACGCCCACTGTGGAACACAAATCCCTAGCACACATGCCACCCTGCCCGATGCGTGAAGAACGGATCACACAACCCATCCTCCCGGTCGGGGCGGGCCCGCCGGTCGGGCGGCGCGACGCACGTGGAGGCTGGTCTTACCTTGCGCCGGGGTGCACGCGGCGGGGCCCGTCAGCGGAGGATCACCCAACGTCTGCTCGTCACCGCGCCTGTCTGCCCGCCCGCCGCTCACTGAGGGAGTCGCCGTTGGCGCCCGGAGCCCGCGCTCATGCCCTGCGTCCGCCTGCTGTCGCTCGTCGCCGCCGCTGCGCCCGTCGCCAGCCGCTCGCTCGCTCGTCCGTCCGTGCGCCTGCCCGTGCCGTCGCCGCGACCAACAAGTCGCCACTAAAAAGCGCGCGGCGCGGGCGGCGCGATGCGCCCGACGCGGCGGCGCGGGCAGGGGGAGGGGGCTGGACGCGCGCGCGCGCTCGGCCGTCTCCGCCGGCGCTCGGCCGCGCCCGCCGCTGCCAACACTACCGCCTCGTCTCGCGACGGCCCGGCCCGGCCCGCAGCGCACCGCGCGCCGCCGACACTATCATTACCCCGCTCGCACGGCGCCCCTCATTGTCGCTGACATCGCCGACAATTTGCCAAGCCCACTTCTCCCGCGACTAAGCAGAACGCCCGGGCGCCAACAACAACCTCTCAGATATTTCGCTCAATCATGCTTTCCCTCCAACTGTACTGTTTGCACACCACACAATTTCAAATCAACATCCTATATACTACGTAAAAAGTTGCAAACATACATTCTGTAAAACCTGAGATTTTTCCTCACAGGGAAGTGACGTAATTCCAAAGTAACTTTCATTCACGTGCCGGAGCTGAGTAGCGCACTGAAACATCTACAGCCCAACTCCTTGCTCCTCCCTCAAGATATCTAGGTTGAATACTTGGATTTACTCATAGTGGCCTGTAAAATCAATCGGCTTTTACGATGTCATACAATCGGAAGGTTGAACGCCACCATAATGACGACATTGTAATAACGTTAAGGTTCCGATTGGATGGCACCGTAACAGCTGATGAACTGCCACATCATCTATGGGAAAATCGCAGTATAGCAGCGAGAGCGGGTGCAACACAAGGAAGCGGTCCCTTGCAATCTGCGTGCGGCACAAAGGGGCTGGTGTGGGGCGCCTCGAGCTCCCGCAATGTGCCACCCTGCGCCCCGCGGCGGGCAGTTGGCCAGCCTGCGCGCCTCCTCCGCCGCCGCCGTCCCGTCTCGCTTCGCCCCGCCCCGCCCCCGACGCCGACCGGTCTGGTAACAGATGATTATGGCCAAGGTACAGACCCCCATTCTGTGCCTTCTTACTATATGTTTACCATAGTAAATAAGCAAAGGTAATTGTAGGTTGGCAGTGGCGTGCCGCGAAGGGATGGGGGCGGGGCGGGACGAGGGACGGCCGGGGATGGGCGCAGACTGGGACGGGTGTCGTATCGGAAGCCTTACGCGCGGAGGAGGACTGGACGACTACTGTCACCACCAACCGTCATCTGAGACGAACCCTTACTGCAGATGACCACACCGGGACCACACCGGTGGCTCAGTGCATCAACTGATGTCACTGCAACGCCTCTGACCGGGAGGTCGTAGGTTCCCACTCCCCATGGCGGCAGGATTTTCGACACTAGATTTCAGTTAGGTCGAATTCAGTCGCTGTCTGGAGGAGAATTCTAACGGCCGGCTGCTCTGATCGGTAGTTTTCCGCGGTTTCTCCGATCAACACCAGGCGAATACAGGAGCAGTACCCTACCAAACGGGCCACGTACCGCGCGCGATCTGTCCTTCCTCTTCCTTGTCCTATCCTCTCCCCTTACACACACACTTACACTAACATGTACCACACTATCACATATTCCGGGAGACCGGCCGAGAGTTTGGAGCTTGTCCCGGCTGGGGCGATGCCCCGCTTGTGGGAGAGTCCTGGTTAGGGGGAAACCCCACTAGCCGACGGTAGGTCGGTGCCGGATCTCGCCATCCAGCGGGGGAAGATCACCGCCATCTCCCGAGAAAAACATGCACTACACTAACGGTACTAATGACCGAAGCAGTTGACGCGCCCGGAAACACGAAAAAATCAATGAATCAATCAAGCAAGCAGATGACCACGGTGTTACCTTATACGTCCCGATGGGACACATATTCGACCACACACTAGACCCTAACACACTTGCGGGCTCCTTTGATCTGGGGTCGGCAGAACAACAGGCCCTCCGCAACAACACATACATGAGAGGCAAGGGACATACAACCATGCCCAAGGCGGGACTCGAAACCGCCACCCTTCGGACAGAAGCGCTGGGTCGGAACACGCTCTTAGCCGCCTCGGCCATCCAGGTCGGCCACAGAAATATAAAAAATAATTTATTACATCTTTGACGCCTACGAATAAAGTGATAAGTAAACTTTTTTCTGCAAATTGGATAACTGATAAACTATTGCGTTCTCCTGATCTTTTTCTACATGTGTATAATTAGATGAATGAAATCCCTTCCGATTGCCGAGTTACGAGAGCGGGTTGTCAAGCAAATTCATACGCCCTCTTTCCCATGCATGATACATCACGTTCCATGTAATTCAAAGAAATGATACCACACTTTATGGTAGAATTATAATTAATAAACCACTACAACATACAACAGAAAAAAATAAAACATTAAAGTTAATAAACAATGAAAATAACTCTGCCGATTGTATTACAGGTACACCATTTCGTCCTCCTCGCTCGTTTGAGCTATAGAAAATTTATTTTCGACGGCTAATACCCAGCCGCCCAGTACGCGAGCCTTCCGTTCCTGTGATGGCCAACGTCGGTGTCCACGGCCTGCCGTTATCAGCGAATGTATTGGAGAACACGGAAGTTCTAATGCAACTTCACCCTAGATTTTTCCCAATAGCAGCTCTCATGTCCATTATAACTAGGAGGAGGATTTTGATGACCTAAAACACCGCCAAAAATATCAATAAAATGCTCTTAAAATGTTTTTAAAATGCCCTAAAAGTAAAACAAAAAGACGTAAAAAATGTGATCAAAATAAGTTCAGATGAAAACTCAAGCTGTTGGATACGTTACTGATACAATCGATGCTTCTTTTCTTCGTTCAAGTGAACTCAGCGTATAAACTTTTGGTTTGGACTGATCTTTACCAGAAAATCTGTCTTTAGTTATTCCGAAATCCGTTGAACCGACAATGGCACTGATGTGCGGAACCTTGGATTACATACTCACAATGGCTGACATTACAACTTCTGAGCGATGAAATCGAATAGGCTACCGTGTAAATATACTCAGAAATTCTATGGAAAACATTTGTTGCATCTCGTAAATATTATATGAAGCAAGAACTATTAAAATGAGATGAAAATCGATTAAATCAACAAAAAATGCACTAAAAATGACAGAAAAGACTAAAAAATGACTTAGTCGAAATCGACAAAAAATTCAAAAAAATTACGTATAAAAATAGGTAATTTCCTTTTGTCGTAACATAAAATGAATTAAACGGCATTTTTCTAAAGTGAAAACAAAAAAATGACATTTCATTGAAATCCGCCCCCTAATTATAACACAACTAAGAAAATGATTCTGGTCCTATTACTGCCCAAGCGGCAATTTTAATTCACAACTAACAAAAGTTCAATTTGTGCCATATGAGTTTATTCTACAATTCCTAGAAATTCTCGCAACAGTCGACAAGGGTTTGGGAAATGATCTGGCACTGGCTAGCGTCGCGTAGTCCTGATGCGTGTTTTTTTTTTCCAAAATTCAAAATTTAAATAGTATATGACTCAGTGTAGGGATTACAGAATTTTGAAAATGTGCACACAATTCACTTTTCCCCATAGCACGTCATACGCAGTTTTTAACTGTTTTTTGACGTAAAATAAATAAAAATAAATAAATAAATAAAAATGCCTTCAAACGAACGATTCGCATCTGAAGGAAAATGCACGAGATGAGAGCGCACTCAGCGGGTGTTGAATGATCCAGAACTTTTCCGGCTCAGCATTCTTTCATTCGGGAGACGCCACTTCCTCTCAAGTCGCCACCCAGTCGCCCCAGGTTGTTGCTCTGATCTCACTACATTTAACACAGTTCGTGGCAATTTGCATATCACACGGACCTCATCTTCGCACGTTAATTAATCACAGTCTATTAATTACACTATTTTTAATTTTGGACAATGACTCTCTAGCGGGGAAGGGAGGCGCATGGAACTCGTAGTGATAATCACAAAGGGTATTTACGAATACGTGACATTCATGAAAATCATGAAACCCTAATAAGATTAGTCAGGATTATTTAAGCAATATCGATGATTTCAGATGACTGATTCATATCAAATAAACACGGGATAGTAAGGTATGTTGCTTCCATATAAAATTAATTCAACGAAAAATATTAACCAATACCATCAATTCATACAATTTTCTTCGAATTATATTTATCTATTAATAAATAAAATCATTTTCAAAATCTCCGTCAACACTAGCATTCCTAAAAATTAAATTTTTATGATCAATTCAATCGCAATGCAGCTAACATTTCTTTCAGCTTGATGTATCAACATTCCAAACGTGCATTTTACAACATTACAACCGCACGTAACAATACTAGCGAGATCGTTTGTTTACGAAGAGGAACACAATAATTCCTCTCGAACTAAAGCGAATCACCATAAACCACGGGGGGGGGGGTAGTTCTGACCTCTCTAGTGATGCTTTGCTAAACGGAAAGTTTAGCTCGACAGCGAAGGAATGAGTAATATCCGTTAATGTCATATTCACGAAAGTAAGAAGGCGCCACCAAACAACGTCCATTGTAAAAGATGACACTGTTTCCACAAACATGAGTGATGGGAGCACTGTTGACTCAATACATTACGTGGAAGTAGGAATAACATCCGTAAGACGTCATTAGTAATGATGCACGCACTTCGCGAGGGAAGGTACGCGCGATTAATGCAGTAATACATCACATTTATTCAGCTTTACGCGCCCATGAATGTTTGAGCATAAACGTACCCATGTGTACACTCCCCCCACTCTCGACAAAGTGCACCGTCACGGGACAACTGCGATCCCTCCGCACCGAACCGGAAGAGCCGAGCGCGCGCGGAGTCAGGCAGAACGATCTTCTCTCGGAGTACATCAAACGCAGAGTTGGCACATCACGTGGCTCAAAACAAAGGCATCATTAATTCTCACGATCTATCGGAAATCGTATCAACCTGGAAAATTTATACGAAACACTCGAAAATATAAACAGCAAGTCACATGGTGCATTACAAGCACGGGCTTAATGATGTGAACCATCGTGAAACCCTATTATAAACTCATTAATGTAAAGCAAATTAATGTAAATGTTCAGAACACTTCAGTGTTTTTACCTATTCCTACGAAAAAAAAGTGTGCACTTATAATTTGTGCTAAATCGCAAGGCATTTGCCTCATAAGCAAATAAAAACGGGGAAAACATAAGTGCCACTACAACAGCACACATCTCGTATTATTTCCAACTTGCAATTTTAAAAAATCGGAGCCTTTAACGAAAATAAGACCTGCACAATTTTTTTTAGCTTCCTTGGCTCTATCCGTGGGAAAATTTAAATTAAAAAAATTGGACCTTTTTTGAGAAAAAAATTATACATTGAATACACTTCAAGCAGAAATTACGTCCAAACCACTGTTTTCTTTTTCAAAAAATTGTAAATTACCTTATTTAAAGATTTTATTTTTTAGAACAGCTTTTATTGAAGAAAAAAAACATTAATACAGCACGTCAGTAACGTTTTTTTTATTTTGGCAATTTTCAAAAGTTCAGAGATTTTAACGAAACTGAGAACTTTTAAGTGCAATTTATAGTATCCAAGATCTACGTTTAATGAAAAACAATTGGAGCCATTATAGAAAAAATTTAGAAAATGTTAAGATTTCATGTGAAGTACCCTCAAAAATAAAAAATTTTAAAAAATGTTTCAAACTTGCAGGGTCTTGAGCTCGTTCAGATTGTTCCGGGAATCTCAATTTTGTAGAAAATCGTCTCAACGATTCGGGCGCTAACGTTGACTACAGATGGACGGACAGATTCTGCCACCACAACGTATTAGAGGAAGTATTTACATAAAATAATAAGAGGAAGTAAATACACATAACGTTTATCCAATTTTTTCCTTACCAGAGTCCGGCAAAAGGAGTTTTTCTGTCGAAAAATCTGGATTGTCGCCGCAGCATTTCAATAATTTCTCTTTACTACGTCAACGTAGAAGGAAAGAAAGAAAGTAAAAACCGAACACAAAACGCTACTGAAGAAACGATTCAATATATTAATAGAAGTGTGAAGTTGTCCTAAATGATTCTTTTCGTAAAAATAATGCATGTGTAAAATTGAGATTAAGTTGTAACGAGGGTACTTATATGCGAAGCTGAAGTACTTTACTTCGTACTTTGCTTATTATTTTCTCGCTACAAGTAGAGAGAAAGTCATGTAATACTGCGCGAAAAAAAGACTGCTAATTTTCGGCAGAAAAACTCCTATTACAGGGTCCTAGTAAAGAAAAAGTGGATAAATCCAGTTGCTAAATTTAGAGGGAGAAATCCTCTAACATTATTTTGTCGGTCCTTGAAGCCCATAAATCGAATGAGGGCAAAACATCTGTCTACCTGTCCGTCTGTAAACAACGTTAGCGGCTAAACCTTTCAGTCAATTTTCTTAAAAATTGATAATCCCTTTTCGATTTGACTGATGTCGCGGTTCCTTGAATTTGAAATCGATATTTTTTAATTTTTTGGGGTACTTTACATGAAGCCTTTGGGAGATTTTAAAAAAATTGCGCCATCGTTTTTTATTAAATTTTGTTGTTGGATACTATGAAGGACTCTAAAGAAAAGGGTGCAGATCTCATGTTCGTTAAAATCTGATTTTTCGAAAATTGCAAAAGTTTAAAATTTTTCGGAGTCTTCCTACAACTAAAATATTAGAAATAGAGATTTTTGTCTTAATGACATTTGTTCCTTAAAAGAAGATTTTGAAATAAGGTCATGTAGAATTTTTCGAAAATTTGAGTACTTTTCGCTTAATTGTGAGTAAAATTCGGGCGAGAAAGTACGTGGTGTTTGAGCACCACTAGTTTTAAATAGCAATTGCGATGGCATATTTTATGTTCCCGTTCGCCTGCTAAATCACTGAAATACGAAACCGAATCGCAGTGATGGTAAAACTAGTGTCACTCGTTGCCTCAAATATAAAACAATACAGTTGCAGTAGTAAATTGATAAGATTATCTTCGCTTTGCACTCTTTTCGGGTTAATAATGCGCCAAATGAGACCTCTCCCACTGTCGTAGGTGCAGGAATTGGGCAAAAATTGAGCGTAAGCGGAGAAACAGTTTGTCTATATATCTTACAACAAGAAAGGCTTTTGTAAAGGTAATTTGGGTTTCTAACTCAACCACATTTCGTGATTTTTCTATAAAGGAAGATTAGTACTTTACAATGATCATGATTAGTAGACGGATTTTAATGAAATGTAATTTATTTCTTTTCACTTTATAAAAATTTCTTTTAATATAGACATAATTTTTATGTTATGACAAAAGGAAATGACCCATTTTTATACGACGTTTTTCATCCATTTCGACTAATACGTCATTTTTAAAACATTTTTCGCTGGTTTAATCGTTTTAATATAATTTCAATGATACTTGCTTCAAATAATATTTACGACATGCAGCAATTGTTCTCAACAAAATTCCTGAGGAGCGTATTCGATTTCTTCGCTAACAAATTGTAATGTCAGCCGTTGTATGCATTCTACGGTGCCTGTGATGCCTACTAGCGCCATTGTCGAATCGTCCGATTTCGAGACAAAGTATAGAGATTTACTGGTAAAGAATAGTCCAAACCAACCGTTTGTAAGCTGAGTTCACTTGAACGAAAGGAAGAGGCTTCGATTACATCAGTAACCTATCCAACACCTTGAGTTGTTCATCTGAACTGGTCTTGATCAAATTTTTTTCCGTCAATTCCTTTGGTATTAGGGTATTTTAAAACATTTTATTGGTCGAGATTTTATTATTTAAGAGCATTTTGTAGATCGTTTTGGAGGTGTTTTTGGTCATGAAAATCCGCCTCCTAGTCACGACTACGCAAACATGCACATTCAACAGAAAATGTATCTCTTATTCTCGACGAGGACTCTACTTTTTTACTTTCCAGATAAGTGAACCCATGTGGAGCTTCACACAGAATTTTTCTCCAAAAGATGCCCACACAATTACTGTGATTCACTGAGTGGTTCACATACCCAACGTATATTTTACAACATGCAGGGTTTTTAGGTATTGTTTCAAGCAAAATGTTCAAAGATAAAATGACCGGAACTCATTCCTTGGTTCAATTTAAACAGGAATATTGAAACCAAAAGTATTTTAATTTATATTGAAACACCGGTTAATTATAATTGGGCCAACAGCAGTGGGTGTAGGAAGACAAAAAAAAAGTATTTTCATATAACCGCCACTTCTGTAGTTTTCTTCTCAGTCCGTTACCGTCCATTATTTACGGATTCCCACTCTTCTTCTCCTATACATTAAGACTAGCTGAAGTACCCTGCGCTGCCCGGGTATTTATTAATGGAAATCATCTACCTTTCATACAGGAAAAGGAATTAATTCTATGAATTGTGTGTCCCTGCCGTGACCCGCCCTCGCCCACCGTGCTCTTGCCCGTGCCGCCCCCCCCCCCCAGCTCCACACTCACCTTGCTAACCCAGCCTCACCTGACCTACTCGGCCATATCTGCTACGATCATCATTGCTACGGGCAGCTGTACACAGATGCATTGTAGCATGCTCCCAATCTTGCAGTAACAATTTTGACCTTTAACTACACTGAGCCTAATTGTGTAATTCAAATGCATTGTATTGCAGTTCGTGCATAATTTTACGGGCTTTCAGAAACGTTTGTCTCACTTTGGTGAATTTACTCTTTTCGAGGTATTTGTTAAAAACGTGAAGAGTGCACTACATTTTGCACTCTGGGGCAGGAAAGGAATTAGTAATATTGCTAACGAAATTTAATATACCTGTACTATTCTCTTGTTTTGAAAGTCTCGTGGATGAATAAAATGGTAGATTTGTATGAAAAAACAAACTAATACATTTTATACAAAATAAAACAATAATTTAAAAAAAAGTAGCCTGAGGTATTCCGAAAAAACATTCTACTTTCCAGTGAAAACCGATATCGAAATTGGTTCAGCCGTTTCGGAGATAATCCCCGACAGAGAGGCAACCATGAAAACAGTTGAAATATTTTTTATACCACGTAAATAAGAAACTTTTATATCTAAAATATTGTGGCGTCATACAGGGTGTAATAAACACACAGACGAGAGTGGGTTGTACTCACAGCTGATTTATTACCAACTTCGACCATGGTCACAAAACAATCAAAGCACTGTAGTACAATAAACAAACTAAATTGACCCCACTACAAGAAATGATATTTGAACGGCTACCACACCGCTACCCCTAACTAACGTGCGCTGTGTGTAGCACCACTTGCCCTGAGACCGAGTTACATGTCTCCTTCGTCACGACCTACGGCCGGCTTCTTGCGCCGCGTGCCCAAAGCACCACCTGCAACGACCTAACACCTCGCAGCCAGGAACACAAAGAAGAACGTCTATTGTTCGCTCGGCCCTTAAATAGCCCCCTAGCGACGCTCCCGCCGCCTCCATTGCCTTCCCCAAGCGACGCGCACACCGGGAAAAACCTAGTGCGTCATAGCTTGCTATTGTCCGAGCCTGGAGCATGCCATATGCTCATGCTGTTGGTAGCGTCATGACGCTACAAACTCCTATATACCCCCCCAGGAATTTTTTCGCAGTTGCCAACAACACAGAACAAAATTCCCCAAAGTTAATGCCCTAGGCCAGTTGGCTCACATTTTAAACAACTGCGCCTAACCTAACTAATTACATCAAATACATTGTCTTTTCCAACCCTACTAACCTACTTTTCTATTGCCTTATATCAGCTGAATAACTACAATAACACCAAACTACACTCATCTACTACCTCTACTCTCTACTCAATTTCCTAACGCTATGATGTGGTAGCCAAGATTTTTTCTTCTCCCTTCCAAAATATTACAAAAAACAAATCCACCATATAACCCTTTCAAAACATTACATAAACAAATCTGCAATATACCTTTTCGCCAAATTTACAAACATGCACACTTTGACTTGCGTCACATCACGAACTATATACAGTTTTCACTTCTTCTGTGAGTCTCTATCCATTACACATAACTAACTTACTAATTGCTTTACACATTCAGATTTTAATAATATACAATTTCTTTTTATCTTCTGCGTGAATATAATTATGCAAAAGTTCATAAATTATTGATTTCCTGCAAGTCCGTCTTGCTTCACTTCTTCTTTTCACTTCCTCACACAACAACACACTATGTCACAGATGCTGTCTCGTGTTTTTGATCAAGAGACACTTGCTTTACAGCAACAGTTTCACATTTGTGAACTGTGTCGGCACTTGCTTGTCGCGCACTCACATCACACGCGTTGCCGAGGGACATACGCCTCTCTGCAAAGCCCGACTCTGCCTGGAGCTGATTCTCGTACATACGGCTAAGAATGTCAGCGTTCACATTCTGACTACCCTTCCGATGTTTAATCTTAATATTCAGATGCTGAATTGCCAATGACCATCGCATCAATCTGGGATTATTCCCGGAACATTGTTGCAACCAAACCAGAGGATTATGGTCGGTTTCTACCTTTAGGCAAACATTCCCATCTAAATAATGTTTTAATCGTTGTAGCCCCCAAATAATCGACGCACACTCTTTCTCTGTCACGCAATATTTCATCTCTGAAGGAGAAAACTTCTTGCTAAGAAATAGCACGGGATTTTCATTCCCTTCCTCATCTAACTGCGAGAGTACAATCCCCGCCCCTCTGTCTGACGCGTCGCACTGCATTAAAAATTCCCTGCTGAAATCAGGCGCATGAATGACCGGTTCACCGCACAGAGCTTCCCGCAGTTCTATAAATGCCTTTTCACACACTTGCGACCACGCTATTTTCCCTTGTCGTGTACTTCCCCTTAATAAATCTGTGAGAGGCGCAGCCTTCTCCGAAAATCTCGGCACAAAACGCCTGTAATATGAAATTAATCCTAGAAATTTCCTAATTTCTTTTTTTGTATTCGGTCTCGGATATTCCTTAATCGCGCGTACTTTTACCTCGTTCGGCTTCATAAGACCACTGCCAATTTCGTAGCCCAGAAACATTACGGTTCCGCGAGCAAACTTGCATTTCGCCGGCTGAACGTGAAGTTTCGCCTCCCTTAGTATTTGAAATACTGTGCGTAAATGACGCAGATGATCCGACCAATCGTTACTAAAGATTGCGATATCATCCATATAAGGAATAGCAAATTCCGAACAATCCTTAAGTAATGCCGCCATTAATTTACTACATACATAAGGTGCATTCTTAATCCCAAAAGGCATACGTAATGGTTTGTAACTTCCGAAATTTGTGCAGAAAGTGGCATATCTCTGCGCCCTTTCTGTCATCCTAACTTGCCAAAAACCTTTGCTCAAATCACAAGTGGATATTATTTTCGCAGCTGCTACCGTTTCAATTCTCTCGTCTAAACTAGGCAGTGGAAAATATTCAGTTTTAATAATGTTATTCAACCTGCGATAATCAATACATGGCCTGGGTTTCTTGCCAGGAGCCTCTACTAAAATCATGGGCGACGCGAAATCAGAATCCGAGCTTTCAATGATTCCGTCCTTTAACATTTTAGCAATCTCCTCTTGTAGAATCTTACTTTGTCTCATAGACGTGCGATAAGGCGCACTCCTAACCTTCGCCGTATTGTCAATCAGTTCGATATCCATTTCTACTTTCTCGGTCAAACCTGGCTTATCAGAAAAGATATCCCTGAATTCCACAATTAATGCTTTTAATTTCTCATGCATTTCCGGTGCAACATCTGTACCTACCAGCATTGACTCAACCTCGAAATCGCCCGCTTCTAGCTTTAGCGCATATTTATCAATCGCGTCATCAGTTGCCTCCTCTTCATTCCTACTCTCCGCAACAAAATTTACATATTCCGTCCTTTGATGATACGGTTTCATCATATTTACGTGATAAACCTTCCCGGAACTCTTATTAGGTAATCTTACAACATAATTTACATCTGAAACCTTTTCTGTGACTTCCCCCGGTCCCATCCACTGAACTGACAGTTTTTTTGTTCTATTAGGAGCAAAGATCAATACTTTGTCTCCCACACTAAAATTTCTTACAACTGCCTTCTTGTCATACGCAACCTTTCTTTTCTGCTGCTCGCCCTCTAATCTTTGATGCGCAGTTTCCCTAATATGCTTCAGCCTATTCATGAGTTCAAACACATACTCAGTCACAGAATTACTCTCTGATTCATTTTCGACAATATTTTCATACCAAAGTGTCACAGGTGTCCTCAAATTTTTCCCAAATACTAACTCTGCCGGCGTATACCCTAAAGACTCGTGAACCGACGTTCTCATGGCAAACAATATTGCCGGAAGGTTCGTCTCCCAGTCACCTCCTGCCTCTAAACATAGAACCTTGAATAATCTATTCATCGTCCGGTGTATTCTCTCTACCGAGTTACTTTGCGGGTGATACGGCGAGCTATGAACTAGTCGAATTCCAAATTTTTCTGCGAATTCTACCATCAAGTTGCTCGTAAAACATGTTCCCTGATCCGTTTGAATTTCCCGCGGAAATCCGGTCCTGCTAAACAATTCTAATAAAGCCTCTATGATAGTGGTCGTCTGCAAATCCTTTATAGGAATGGCCTCGGGGTACCGTGAAGCTACACAAATTGCAGTTAAAATGTGTTTCGCCCCAGAACTACTTTGCGTAAACGGCCCTACAGTATCAATGTTTAATTTGGAGAACACTTCACTAATTGTAGGCACAATAACTAAAGGTGCTTTCCTCTTATCCCCACCATGACCTACTATCTGGCAACTGTTGCAAGTTTTAACAAATTTCTCCATTTCCTGGAAACAGTTCGGCCAGTAGAAATATCGCGACATACATGCTTTTGACTTCGAGCTACCTAAATGACTCGAGGCCGTTTCGTGACAAACCTTTAAGATTTCTCCGCGATAAACCTTAGGCACAACTAACATTTCGAAAGTTTCTCCCTTCTTACTTTGCCGATTCTTGAAGAGAATATCATTTTTAACAAAATAAGAATCTTTTCCTAAAGCTTGATTTACGGTTTTATGTGCCTCATAAATCTGCCTGATCTCCTCGTCTTCTTGCTGCGCCGTACGAAATTGCTCCGCGTCTACTCGCAACAAATTCTTGATTTCACCCGAGAGTTCAACTTCACTTCCGCTCCCGGCACATATCGCCCCTGTGTCTTCCTCTACCTCCACAATACTTTCACTCACCTCCGTCTCCACCGGCTGTACGACCGATTCTACCGAATTTCCCGGCCCCACCTGATCTGCCTTTGCCGCACTAGCGCGAGTAACCACTAAATTAATTTCTTGCGGTTCTACAAAGCCCTCTTTAACCTCTTGTAATAATAACATGGTTCGATTGCTGAGAATGTAATAAGGTAGTTCGCATTCTTCAGGTACCACAGCAGCCCGCGTAACTACACGCCCGCTCGGTATTTCTAGAACGATCTGCGCCACACGTAAGTTCTTGGGAAATTTATCTAAGGGTTGACTAATCCAAATTGATTCTCCAGTTAAATCTGCTGCATCAATTAAATTTTCACTAACCAAATCGAAACTAGCCCCAGTATCCCGAAGAATCAAGGAGTTCCGTCCGTTAATTTTTCCGACGAATGTATGTTCTCGAAACAATTCGCTCGCTTCCGGCTCACACACATGATTCGCAGCTTCGGTCCTTTTATTAGGACACTGCCTAGCCAAATGTTGTGGTGACTGGCATACAAAACATTTCCTAACAAACCGCTTCTCGAATTCAGGCCGCGCCGCAACCTTGTCCTTCTCGCTCGTACTCGGAATTACCTTCCCCGGCCCTGCTGCGCCCTTTGTTTCTACCGGCTCTTTCTGTTTGGACTGAAAATGTCCTGACTTCCTCCACCCTTGCCTGTGATTTTCATACGCGTCTAATTTCTTCGCAAAATCTAAAGGATTGATAAATTCCGCCCACGAATCAACAAAATGATCGCGCATTTCCCATGAAACCTTCCGCTTCATCTGATCCGTAACTATCAGATTTAATAGCTCCTCAAACGTGTTTACACTTAATCCGGACACCCATTCTCTCGCGTAATTTAATAATTCTCGAGCAAATATACCCCACGTGGAATTATTACCTTTGCTGTGTTTAACAAACAGTTGACGAAATTTTTCCGCATCAAATCTATATAACTCCAATAATTTTGATTTTAAAGTTGCATAAATCCATTCGTCCTCCTGTTCATCTAACGTAATCCAATTATTCACATTATACGGCAACAATCCAATTATATGAACAGCCCATTCGCTTTCGGGTACCTTCAGCTGTCTGCACTGACTTTCAAAGGCACTTAAATATGTCGTGATATCGTCCTGCTCACCACGAAATCGACCTATAATCTGCCCTACTTTAATACTTTCCCGATGCGATTCAACTCGTGCCTCGCCACGTGCTTCCGCGCTCCCTCCTACGCTTGCTCTTTCAGCATCCCTTTCGATTCTCAATCGTTCTAATTCCCTATCTTTCTCCCGTTCTACCCTCGCCTTCTCTTCCGCCTTCTCCCGTTCCACCCTCGCCTTCTCTTCCGCCTTCTCCCGTTCCACCCTCGCCCTCTCTTCCTCGATATCCTGGCGATGTTGTTCGCCCAAACCCTCAATAAACTCCTGCTCATAATCCTCATGGCTGATTATCAACTCTTTTAATTTAATCACGGTTTCCGTCCCGTTTAATACAATACCCAAATCATTAGCAATTCTGATCATCCCTTCTTTTTTAAATCTAGTTAGGTACGCCATAGCTCCAACCAGTGCCGTGCCTCACAGAAAAACGTACTTACCCCGTGCGTTGTCTGCCGGCTGCCTCTCTCGTTCTGGTGCTCCTGCGTAGTCCTCGTGCGTGCTCGTACCGGTCCCGTACGACTTCCTTCCTTCCTTCTACTTCTTTCTTGAAGCGTCGCTCCGCCCGCAGTATTTTAATCACTCCGAGTTGCTATCGGTTGCTATTTACTGTTACGCCGGTCCTAACAACTCTTCTAATATACCGCACCACGTGATGCTAGGTAAAGCATACACGCTTGCATTACCTCGGCCCCGCAACTCAATACCTACAACACTACTTTTGGCTTGCTCGAGCCCTACTGCTGATATTCCTGGTTTAATTATCACGGCCTAAACCAATGCCTACTGCAACAACGCCCACCAATTTAATCTTGGCCTACAGCGATGCCTACTGGGTTCACTTGATCTGCTGCCACCATTTTACTCACGGCCTACAGCAATGCTTACCGGGTTCTCGTTAACCGCTGATACCATTTTAATCACGGCCTACAGCGATGCTTACCGGGTTCTTGTTAACCGCTGCCACCATTTTAATCACGGCCTACAGCGATGCTTACCGGGTTCTTGTTATCCGCTGCCACCATTTTAATCACTCCTTCGTCTGTGGCGTCATACAGGGTGTAATAAACACACAGACGAGAGTGGGTTGTACTCACAGCTGATTTATTACCAACTTCGACCGTGGTCACAAAACAATCAAAGCACTGTAGTACAATAAACAAACTAAATTGACCCCACTACAAGAAATGATATTTGAACGGCTACCACACCGCTACCCCTAACTAACGTGCGCTGTGCGTAGCACCACTTGCCCTGAGACCGAGTTACATGTCTCCTTCGTCACGACCTACGGCCGGCTTCTTGCGCCGCGTGCCCAAAGCACCACCTGCAACGACCTAACACCTCGCAGCCAGGAACACAAAGAAGAACGTCTATTGTTCGCTCGGCCCTTAAATAGCCCCCTAGCGACGCTACCCGCCGCCTCCATTGCCTTCCCCAAGCGACGCGCACACCGGGAAAAACCTAGTGCGTCATAGCTTGCTATTGTCCGAGCCTGGAGCATGCCACATGCTCATGCTGTTGGTAGCGTCATGACGCTACAATATTATATACCAAAATAATAAGTGTGGTTATAAAAAGGTCAACCTTTTGCAATCACAGACACTTAAATTTTACTAGAGCGGAAGATATTATGTGGAAGATATATTGTGCACCGTGGTAAAGTAAGAAAAATGTACTACAAATACAACTGATTATAATTCAAAGAAATCAGCAGATTACAATAGTTATCAATAAAAAATTATAAATTTTAAAATAATCTGTTAGAAAAAAGTCAGCAGTTGACGCAAGTAGAAGATGATAAACATACTTAAAAATTGACTTCTACCAGTTGTCAAGTAGGCAACCAGTAAATACTGTATTAAGTTAGTTACCAAAGCATGAGGCGGAGAAAGTCTGAACCGTAACTTCAGGCAATGAAATCCACTTCGCCTTCATGTATTTCAAAGTCAGCTAACTAACTAATGAGCAACTTGAAGTCCAAAGATATTATTGTCGAAGGAGCTTATGCTCTCTGACGGAACGAAACTGACGGCGGGTGGTAAAAGTTGAAAGCTTGATGAAACTTGTAGAAGGGTCTTAACTTTTCTTTGAGAGGACTTCAGATATGCATTTCTGACCATGAAATAATTAATGCTCTCTGCTTTAAGATGGCCGTAGAGCATGTGTTTCATGATATCGACGTCAAAGTGGTTGCATAATGTTTACATAATGTGACTTTGTCTCAATAACAAAGTCTTACATAATGTGTTATGAAAATTAAAACATTTCATTCAAATACCATACTATGACTAGAAGTACGGTCTACTGCCTTATCTATTTCCACGTTTAGTCCAAGTCACGTGGTTTTCAAGCAGGATCCAGGAAAAAATTCCGGAAGTTTTTTCTCAAAGGTTCTGTACGTTTCTTGGAGTGGTGAATTCGAATGTAATGTTTGCTTCATATAGAAAATCAGCAAATTCAACAAAGGTCGGCATCATATAGAAAATCGAAAAAAACTAAAATTTCGCACTTGTTTCGGTTTTTTCATTATTATCAAAAACAAAAAACAAACAAAAACTATGCGATTTTATCGAAACAGTCTCTATTAGTGTTCAAACACTGATGGTCACCTAAAAAATGTCTCACCTCACCTCACGTTGACCTAAAATGTGGGGTCCAAGTCGCCCTCTCCCCCCTGTTGCAGTGCCAGTGTCTGAAGCAGCTGAGGTGACATAAAGTACTAATTCATACAATATTTCACATCTTCAGCATGGAATTATCCACTACTTACACTATTCTTCATTAAAATATTTACAATAAAATAGTAAGTTTTACAATGAAACTAAGAAAGTCGCCGCAAAATAGGAGGGGAAGAGAGCTACTCAGCTGTTTTGGCGAGTGAGTAAATAAGTCTCCGTTTTTAAGCGCACTCTAGCGCTAAAATCGTTTTCAATTAATACACCCATTTTGTAAAAACTTTTCTAAACTATAATTTTGTAAATAGTGGCAGCTTTTAGATATACGTGAAAAACTGAAGGAAAAACAAGGCGAATTTTTTAGTTTATTTGGCGATGTTCTCTGTGAAAATGGAGGTGGCAAACATTACATTCGAATTCAGCACCCCCCAATTATAGAATGATTGAAAAAAAAAAGTGTCGGGATTTTTTCCTGGTCCAGATGCCGCGACAACGGAGCATGCCCCGTGTCACAAAGAGCCGAGAACGAGAGCGAAGGCGAGTGAGAGCTGCCAGCGGGCGGCGGCACGGCGAAGGCGTGGCATCCTCCTCTCCGCTTCCACCCACCGCCGCCGCCCCCTCCCGGCGGCGGGGCGATCGCGATGCAGCCCGTCGATGCGGGCGCCCGGCGCTGGGGGCGGGGGCGGGGGTGGGGGCGCGAACACGGCCCCGCGGCCACGCCCCGTCACGCCGCCGCCGCTTATCGCCCGCGCCGCCCAATTAAATAGAGGAGCACGAGCGCAGGGGCGGGAGGGGGGCGTGGAGCACGAAGAGCCAGCTGCACTTCCCACCCGCACAGGAAGCATGCGCTCTGCATTGCCCCATCGCGCCTCCACACGTAACAAAGGCACTGCATCGTATTGCCATTGTCGCTCACCTGAAGACTGCAGTTTGTACCATTCGTTTTCCATTATTTTTAAAATTCTTCTACATGACATGAATAATACACATAATGTACAGCTTTTTAAAAAGGAATTCAGTCAATTTTTTAATAGATTTCACTGCAATTCATTAAGATAATACATCATCTGCGCTCACACATGACAAGATATTTCAGGGATAAACGTTACGTTATGTTGTGTGATATAAAATGTTGAAAATATATTTCCGAAGCTTAGATTACACGAAAGGAAATAGAGGGTTTTTTTAATTGATTCGCAGAATTCAAAGTCTTCCTAGGTATTCGAAAGATTTCAGTGAAGAAAAGTCTGTGAATAGTATCAATCTATTCGACAGAAAGGAACTAACAAATGACGACGTTAAAACGATACGTCTGGAAGAAATTCTCAGCGATTCATAGTAATTCAAACGAACCATTAAAACATTAATAAGAAATAACGGTCAATGGAAGTACCCAAAATATAAAAATACAGCT
Organism: Teleogryllus occipitalis; assembly: GCA_011170035.1. Taxonomy (NCBI): domain Eukaryota; kingdom Metazoa; phylum Arthropoda; class Insecta; order Orthoptera; family Gryllidae; genus Teleogryllus; species Teleogryllus occipitalis. Next base: position 119,452 of record BLKR01009175.1, read on the forward strand.
CTAGAGAACTTATCAACACATTATTAGATGATGGAGATCATCAGTGGATGGATGCTTCACGTTTTGTAGGAATGAGAGAGGAAATTCTGTCATCAGTGAAACAGAATTCAGCATCCAGGGAATAAAGATGACACGAAGGTTAACAGGGTATGAATTTCCACTTGTCAAATATCAGTAATATCTTCAGACATCTACGGCTAAAAAAAGTAATGCTCAAAAACATGCATTTGAAACGATTTCTCATACTACAAGTACGAGAATATACAAAAACTAAGTAAAATATTAAATACACTAATTGCCTCACAAGTAAAAACAATTGAGACACATAATGGATTACAATGAAATGTCTCTTCATTAGTTAATATGATTAGTTCTGGCAACTCTGAAATGTCAAAAATGCTTGACCTACCAACTTTTAAAAGATATTAAGACCGTGAAAAAATTTGCAAGAGACAAATATTTCAAAGTTAGTACATAAATTTTCATAATCTAGAATAAATAATCTAGAATAAATTCCATAACCAATATAAATAAGTTTCGAAAATAAGCTTCCAAAAGAAGACCATGTATAGTTTCAAGCGGTAAGTTCGCACCCCTCTATTTTAGCCTCTTCACAAAAATTAACCACTTTGCCAAGGTGCCAAATCTGCGTGTTATCATTAAATTGCATCTCTGTATTGTACCTCCAATTTCCACCCAAATTACTTCACACCCACAAAATACGTTGATCATAGCGAATACCTAAATTAACTATTCCTTCCTTCCGGCGCACAAAAAGTCAGAGCAGAATATCGCCAGCCACATGCTTCTGATGATTTTCTCAGGCGCGAGGGCACCAACCACAGTGCCGCCCCATCGCATCGACCAGGTACGCACTCAGACATCCCACATTTCGCGCCGGCCAGCGCACCAAAGGAGCGCGTTTTTTGAAGAAGTTAATTGAAATACGAAGCCGAGCTTATGGCTGCGCCGACGGGCTCCCAATAAAAGCAGTCGCGGCGGAGGGAGGGGCGCCGGTTGGAGGGGGGCCAAATGGCAGGGATGGCGACGCCGCACCCGCAATTCAACACTCCATTATGCAGTCAACAACAGTTGGCGGGGCAGAGTCGGCCGCCACCGGGGCCGTGCAACTGCCCGTTGGAATCGAGGAGAAAACTCTAGGAGCGCTAATGTCGCCCGGCACGGCTGTGAGTAACGTTCGCCGACCTCATACGATAAACATTTGACGACCTTATGAAATAAAGCCTTGAAACTCCCCATTGGATTGATTGATTGATTGATTTTTTCGTGTTTCCGGGCGCGCCAACTGCTTCGGTCATTAGTCTCGTAAGTGTAGTGCATGTTTTTCTCGGGAGATGGCGGTGATCTTCCCCCTCTGGATGGCGAGATCCGGCGCCGACCTACCGTCGGCTAGTGGGGTTTCCCCCTAACCTAGATTCTCCCACCAGCGGGGCACCGCCCCAGCCGGGACAAGCTCTAAGCTCCCGACCGGTCTCCCGGAATATGTGGTAGTGTAGTGCATGTTAGTGTAAGTGTGTGTGCAAGAGGAGAGGATAGGACAGGGCAAGGAAGAGGAAGGAAAGATCGCGCGCGGTTCGTGGCCTGTTTGTTAGGGTACTGCTTCGGCATTCGCCTGGTGTTGATCGGAAAAAACACGAAAAACTACCGATCAGAGCAGCCGGTCTCTAGAATTCTCCTCCAGACAGCGACTGAATCCCCATTGGAAATGGGGAGAAAACTCCAGGAAGCAATGATACGGGCGCCGGTGTCGCGTCGCTCAGGACGGCTTCGTGTAACTACTCCACCTAACACGATACAAATTAGACTCACATATGACAAATGTAAAATAAGGGAGATTCAAGTATTTATAATGATTACATTTACTAAAAAAGCCGCTATGTGAAGCGTGAGCATTAGCACAGTTTCTCTCCCCCGGGCATGCCCGCAAGTGTCCCGCCGGTCCACGCTTTCTCAATAACGTTGGTAACATTGTGTTTTCGCTCCAGCAAGGCGGTACCGGGAGCGAGGGCGCCCCTATAAGCGTCTCCAATTCATACGAGAGTTAGAAAGAGCCGGCCGAGCGCATGCAGGGGGGCGGGGCGCAACCCGACAAGCTACGACTCACGGCTCCCACTCCATGCGCTGTTCCCCAGGGGCGCAGACTGAGGGAACTCTGAAAATATACAGCGGGTGCTTTCAATTGCCCGATTCACCGGTTGCCTATCACAAGTTGGTCTTTTTAGTCGCTCATCGCCAAACTTTGATTTTCTTCTCTGGATAACGTAACACTAATCAAACAACAAGATGCTTGATGGCAAATGCTGAAAAGTAATTTTATACCCATTTTTAGTAAACATGATATGCCATAATTCATTTCATATATTTCGCAGGGATGAAATCCCTGCGTTCGGTGTAAATATCACTAATACAAGATGCAATACAAAATACAAGAGAAAAAGTGATGTTGGGTTTCAAAACTTTTCAGGCAATACTTCATTAAGAGACAATTTATCTGGTTGAGTTCCACGAAACTTTTGAGAGTTCATCATTTTCTCATAAACAAAGACCTAAGTGAACGCTTCGGTATCGGTATTTGCAAAAACACGCGAGTCACGTACCACAAAGCTAAGAAATTACAAGTGCATTTCGTAACGCATGATATGGTTTGCATGATTTCGTAATAAACGATGGAACGCAAATCTCATCACAAATTCAGACAGTTATTCACACAATATGTACTACTATCCGCATTGCCCCTATCATGAGCAGAAATATATAATTGGATACGTGGAAATGTATACACACAAATTTTAATATGTAAATAGTTTCTGTAGACCAATTCGAACTTGACTGTCAACAGGTGAACAGGAAGTGTGATCGTTCACAACGGCAGCGACATGACTACATGGAAATACGTGGAAAACACACTTGGCATGCAGAACACGTAGTGGCACTTCGTGACAAGCAGTAAATCCGTTGCTAATATACAAAGTTTCAACATTTCAATGCATTTTAAAACAATTCAAAACTCACTTCAACAGTAAAATTTGAGTAGGGAGAGAAATGTAATCTAGTAAATGCGAAAACGCAATTACTATTAAGACATTTCTAATGAACTTAAATGACGCATGCATTTAGGAAGTAAGGAATTGTTTTCATGGTATTTATAAAATATTTCGGGGATTTTCTCAACCTCACTGACAAACCACTTGTAGCGGGTAAGAGCATTCGGGTTCTTCCATGAACCACAAGGCACGGGTGGAAGTCGCCGACGCAAACAGCAATTGGGAACCACATATGTACCAGTCAATTTTAGGTAGCATGAGATGTAGATGAGTCACTCTAAGAAGGGACCCCTTTGACAGGTTGGGAAACAAACGAACGTAATGCAGGGCGATGACATTGCAAGAGACAGTAATGAAGCCTTTTTCAAATGCACTAACAGTAAACAAACGCACTGATAATATGAGTGCATAGATATAAACTGCAATATGTATCTAGCAATGAACCCTCAGTGGCTGGTTGGTTAGCGTGCTCACTTTTCACGGCGCAGCCCCGGGTTCGATTCCCATTCGGGGCAAAAATTGACTGTGCACTTTCCTTGCAATGAACCAGTATTCGTTGCTGTGTGGCGAAGATAAAGTTCACTTGCTCATATTGAGAAGACCAGTGATACGGCGTAGGGATCGACATGTGCTAACAACACGTACCCCTCATCCCATGGCCGGACGCCGCTGATAAGCCTTAGCTCGTAAAGAGCAATAATGCCAAAGTACATACATACATACAAGTTCCTAGCTATGGCCAAGCTGCCAAAGTCAATGGCCAAGCTGCCAAGTTCCTAGCTGTCAAAGCCGATCCCTTCTTGTAGCAATCACTGCATGTATAGGAAGGAAGGCAGGTAGCCCTGCGCGAGCTTTCGTGACGCCCAGGAACATACGTCCACTGGGCCAGCGTGGTTTCGCTCTCTGGAGCAGGGGTCGCTAAGCGACCGCGAGGCTGCAAGCACACCATAAGAAATTTGGAGGCCATAGCTACGAAGATAAGAGAAACACATGCACGTCAAAGGAACGGTAGCCGCTGCGCGGGCGGCCTGAGTGGTACTTTTCATCCCTTTTCTCCGCTCTGTCAATTTTTATGTTTTATTTCTCTACCTCCAATACCTTCTATTTTATGTGTGAATGGTATTCGCTTACATCCCCAAAAAATCTCCAAGGCTATATTTACACCCGTATTCGCATTGAAATCAACGCTGTGAATTTTATTACATTTCCTCTCTGCTCTTTGAGACTGCAGGCACACTCAACGTTTGAAGCTACCTTTTGGCAATTGATGTATGATTCTTGCGTTAAGCGGGTCTTTTTCCTAAATTTGTCATTTCCATCCCTTCGACATGCTTGTCAAATAGCTACTTCGAAATCAACCACTCTAGAAGAATTCTAGCGGGCGGTGCTCCAATCGGTAGTTTCGTACGGAGCTCGAAATACTGCAAGCGAACGTCCGCTGGGATCGCACCTTCTAAAGGGCGAGGAATTTTGTCCCCCTCCTCCCCCGGGAATATAACATTCACTACACTCACGAGCGTAATGATCACAGTAGTTGACGCGCCCGGAAATCCAAAATAATCAAAACCAAGCGCTTATCCACGTCGGCCATTGTTACCGCCACCACCGCCTCCACCGCTGTCTCAGGCACGGCGTCTTATGTCCGGCACCGTTTCCGCCACTCCCCCCACCGCCGCCGCCTCCGCCGCCGCCTCCGCCGCCGCCTCCGCCGCCGCCTCCGCCGCCGCCTCCGCCGCCGCCTCCGCCGCCGCCTCCGCCGCCGCCTCCGCCGCCGCCGCCGCCTCCGCCGCCGCCGCCGCCTCCGCCTCCGCCTCCGCCTCCGCCTCCCCCGCCGCCTCCGCCGCCTCCGCCGCCGCCGCCGGGTCCGTCTCCGCGAGCGCCGGGCCCCGCGCCGTAATTCACATCTCGAGCGCGGGATTTACGAGCGGCGGCGGCGGCGGTGGCGTCGGCGGCGGGGCAGGCTGGGCGGCTCGCCTGGGCCGGCAGGGCTCGCGCGAGGCGTCAGGCAGCGCGCGGCGGCGCTCGCGCCCGCTGCCGCTCCACACTCCGCTGCCGCCCCCCTCCCCCCGCCCTCGCCCGCCCCGGCGCCGCGGGCACTTAACGTCGCGGAATTTAAATATTCAATTTCTCGGCGGCCGTGAATTTATGGGGCTCTGGCGGGTCGGCCCCAGGGTCAACGCGCAATTTGCTTTCAATTTTGTACTTAACGCCCGCGCCGCGCCGCGGACGCAGCCATGGGAACGCGCGACGGAAGGCGCCGGCCGGCCGGCCTGCCGGCGCTTCCTCGTCCCCGGCCATTAGGCGGCGCGCCGCGACCGCCTCGCTGGCTTTTCCAAACTCCCAGCCAATCCCGCTCGCGCGTTATTTCAAGAACCTTTCCGTAATTGAAGTGCATATACAAAGGAAATACGAATTATATCCCTACCCGATACGTTAGCTAACAAGAAAATTCATTCCATTTCCAATTTTGAACTTACTATTATCGACATATTTCAAACACTAAGAATTTTCGTTTACGAAGAAATTCGCGGTTTGTACTCAACCTCATTTCGTCATTTTTACTTAAATTACTTTTACTTAAAAAAGATAGTGGACCATACATGTGTTATGTCCTTCCATAGTAAAAACGTTAAATTTTAATAACTTAAAATAATAAAATAAACGCATATCGGACGCTGTTTGTTAATAATGTTTTTAAAGCCTATCACATTCCGTGTTTGTTGTCTTGTTTTGTGACTTCCAATACATCGATCGTAAACAATGCTACAGAGCGAGTTTTTACCTTCAAATTTCCATCAGCATTTTTCCAGGACGAGGTTGGTAAGAGTATATAAACGCAACGTCCAGCAAACACCTGTCACATATGACCATTCACAAAGAATCATCGATAACAATTATATGTGATGCATTACGTTTCTAAGTTAACATGGGCAGTAGGATTTCTTTGCCATAGTTCCCTACAACATGTCAGTAGAGATTTTGGCAATATACAAAACATTTCATTTACATTTTAAGAAATGTGATATACCAAAATGTGTGATATATCAAAATGTACCATTTTTATTATGGAAATGACATTTTTTATGACATAGAATATAGGAATGTCAATAGACGATCGCGAGGGGGTCGCTATATGACAAATAAACAACCGGCGTTAAGGATCATTTTCGTTAGGTTGAAATGACAGAGCAGAGGCGGAATAAGCATCATTTTGAGAGACCAAAGAAAAAGATATAGGATTCGGATGCTTCCGAGTTTTTAGAAGATCATTCATTCGCTCGAGCAACGCGGTGATGAGCGGGTCGGCCCTTGATATATTTTACTAGGTCGAGGAAAGACTGCAATAGACAGTTATATAAAATTAACTATCGTTCTTATATTAGGATAGAGCGTTCTTGTAGGAAGTAAATGTGTGTCTAGGCATCCACCCGAGACGCAAGTGAGGGAAGTCACGGATTATAATAGTTTCGCCAGGGGAATTTGGAACCAGATCACGGACATTAGGCGAGGACTTTATCCAGAAGCAAGATTCTGCTGCGTCGACGGAGAAGGTTCTACGGGGCGCCATCGAACGAAGAAGTAAAGAGCGCGCGAAGACCCACGAATGAATAACAAGGTTTTATAACTATTGTAAAACAGAGAAAACTGGTCGTGACCAAAGATTGATTCATTTTTGATTATCATTATAATAAATTCTAATTTGTTAAGTTGAAAGAAAGCTGATTATTATTGTTCGTTACGTGCAATCCAGCATTTTAATAATATGTTCAGATTTCTCGCCACTCCGTATGGATGGCAGATTGAATGATTGGTTGCAGAGTAAGTAGCAACAATTATGAACTTCGAACCCCAATTAACTGAGCTAGCACAACAAATTTTGGAAGGAGAGATATTTAAATTACGTAGGAATCATTAGGTTTCAAGTGTAACCTTTTCCTGGCGCCCAAATTACATTTACCGGTAATAATTATGTTTGAAAATGTCCCTCCAAGTGGGGCTTGTTTTTAAATAGAAAGACAGGGCTTGTTTCAAATTGGCACCAGTCAATGTCGGGCATGTTTCACATGTTCATGTAACTCTGTTTCTATTCTTCTTCTTCTTCTTCTTTTTCTTCTGCTTCGTCTTCTTCTTTTTCTTCTGCTTCGTCTTCTTCTTTTTCTTCTGCTTCGTCTTCTTCTTTTTCTTCTGCTTCGTCTTCTTCTTTTTCTTCTGCTTCATCTTCTTCTTTTTCTTCTGCTTCGTCTTCTTCTTTTTCTTCTGCTTCGTCTTCTTCTTTTTCTTCTGCTTCGTCTTCTTCTTTTTCTTCTGCTTCGTCTTCTTCTTTTTCTTCTGCTTCATCTTCTTCTATTTCTTCTGCTTCGTCTTCTTCTTTTTCTTCTGCTTCGTCTTCTTCTTTTTCTTCTGCTTCGTCTTCTTCTTTTTCTTCTGCTTCGTCTTCTTCTTCTTCGTCTTCTTCTTCTTCGTCATCTTCTTCTTCGTCATCTTCTTCTTCGTCATCTTCGTCTTCTTATTATTATTATTATTACTATTTTTATTAGAAAAAATTCTTGGAACATAATCAACATTACAACTACATTACTATTCTTCAAATTATTTATCTCACAAGTCAATTTTCAAACTAACATATCGCAAATTTGTCAGAAATGATACCACTTACTCTGACAGAATACAAAAGTATATTCACTATTACACACTTATCTCAAATAAACATTATATGATTGACAATAGTAATTACACGATGTTCTCTTTTAATACAATTTTGTTTATACATAAGTGTTTTTTATTTTATTATTTTTTTATTTTTTATGATTTGATTGTCAACGTTAACTCAGCTGTGGGTAGTGGTAATCAAATTCAAAATTCGAGTATACAGCTATTGGAAAAAGTGAGCATTTCTTGTGTGAAAGCTAACGTCACAATTGCTTCAGAATGCACGAAGGAGGCGTTTCCTGCTAGTGGTTTCAAATACTCTTTGATCATATCGCCCACTGCGAACGAGAAAGATCTAAGGGAACTCGCACAAACATATCTGTGGCTTGGGGCTAGATATTCTCGCGAAAAGTTCAAGAGGATAGGAATAGCCAACAAAAAGAGCTCTTCAAATATTAAATTTGTGAATAATATAAATTAGAATAAAATCTACAATCACAACGCTCTTGATAACTATATAGGTAACTGCAACAGTCACACAATTATTTTTTAACGTAGTAAGGCAAGGAATATTAAATTCTACAATTGGAAGTGATAACGATTAATGTAAAAAGTATCTTACAAGTCGTGTGACATGGTGGGATGGGTTGTTTGATCAGTCTCTTCCATGAGATACGTTTTCGGACATGTCAGTACTTTGCCACAGAAATAAGACGAAAGATTCTCTGATGTTTTGAGCCTGAGTGAATTAGGCATACTGCACATCATTCACAAGGTATTACGGATTCTTAGTACTCAGAGATACAACACAAAACAGGTCAGCGTATGTGAATGAAATTTAGAGACACAATAGATTTTTAAGAAAGGTTGATGTTTGTCTTGTCTTTTCTCTAACATAGCTCATTTCTTCGGAGTACAAAAACCATACATGTACCGATAGGATACATGGTGTACATTGAAGTGACTTCCGTACAAGTCTTCTTATTTGCAAGCGTGCACCAGACGGCGTGGTGTGGCGCGGCAGGGTGGGCGGGGCAGGGGAGAGGGGGGAAAGGGGGAGTGGCGAGGCGGCGCACGGGGATTAGAATTTCAAAGCGCGGCCTCCGGCGAGGCGAACGGCGCACAAACGTCGCCATTTCCGCACAATTCGATACACTTGGGAACACGTTCCCCGAAGAAAACCCGCACGCGGAATCCCGAATAATGCCTCATTAGGCAAATTTTCTCACGACGAACGCTACCCAATGCCGCAATATTCTCCGGCAACTGGCCTCACGAGCACAACCCCCGAGCCTCGGATACTGCATTGCGCCGTGTCTCCTGGCACAGTCACGATGCTTGTGAACGGTCTCAAAACTATCCCAACGCAAAAATATGCTTCGAAATCAAGTCATTTTGACTCACGACTGGAAAGCCAATAGCTCACTTCCTGTCCATACGGATACAATGGTTGTGCGCGATTTCTCTATCACTTCTACGTTCTTGGCGGGTGATGGTTCTTTCTGGATTTATTCACGTCACTCGTTTCATGGCACTGTATTAAAAAAGTCACTCATAGTAGGCATTAGTTACGTCAAATAGCCCAGAATTGGCAAGTAAACAATTGTCTTATTCTAAGATTTCCAAGAGTATATCGTTCTTGGATTGCAACACTAGCACATTAACGGTATTCTTTCTGAACACCTTATATTCACACAACTTTGTCACTACGAAAGATATAGAATATGGGGCTGAAAACACTGACACGACTCAAAAATGACGAAATTTGAGTTCTCAGAGTTACTGTATAACATTCGATAACAAATATTATTAATAGAACTTCTACGAGGTCTTTTACCAAAACGTACTTGCTTATCCATCAATTAAGCGTGTGACACCAACACTTTAACTGCCAGCGACAATTATAAACCCGGTTATCGTGTAATCTAGTTTCTCGAATAAACTGAGAAAGTCGCCAGTAGAACCGCTTACTTTGAACTGAAAGAATTAGAGGTGCAATGGTGGTAGAAGGTCGTATGCGCGGACGTGCCAAATGAAGTTCTCCGCGCATCTGCGATCATGGGCCGCACACGCCACGCGCCAACCTGCAGCGACGAAGCGGAAGCCAGTGGACGACGTATTACACCATACACAGGCAAGCCCGAGGAGAGGGGGTGCATCACTTTGGAGACCGCGAACCACAACCATTCCCATCACTTTTATAAGCATTTGAACTTTCATTTCATTCGGATATTGCAATGAAATGTACAAGAATATTAAAGATATAATCAGTTTCTTATTTTATGAACATTTTATTGCCATTTCATTTCATAACGTTTCGCAGCCTGATACCACTACCTCAGCACTGTAATTATATAAAAAATACGAAAGCAACCAATACACGTTTTTTATAAATAACTTTCACATTTATAAAAAAGCACTTTTGAGCATAGTTGACCATCAGGTGAAGCTGGGGTTGACATGCTCTAAGTCCAGATATACAGAATCACCTCAAAGAATTTTTAAATTTGACATGGTTCCCATTTTTACTTTCTCATATACGAAGTAATATACGTAGTATAGAGAAAGTTAGAACAGGCGAAGGAAGTCGGCCTATCTGTCTAGCTAGTTGTTGTTGTGGGGTGTAAAATTCATTTCCATGGAGTGAGCGCACGGCAGGTAAGACGAATGTGCGTATCATGACCAGGTACACTTCGCAGTCAATGTTTCTTCAAAAAATGGCTGGTACAAAGAGATTCCCAGATGAAACATACACCAAACAGTAATTCCAGGTGAACTTATAGCCATTTCCACAAAACACGTGGATTGTTTGCACAGCCGTACACAGATAGGTCGGTTAACAGTTCCGTTCAACTTAAATTGTGCCTCATCGAAACTTTCCCAGGAATGCCACATCCTGTTGCACTATGCTCCGAAAACATTCACAGTATTGTATTCTCCGATCATGATAATCTTAAAGTCTTGGGATGCTTGCAAAAGTCTTGGGATGAAAACTGTTAACTTTTTTGTTTTGGTACGGCGTAAGCTGAATCTGTTACTCCCAGTCTCTCGTGCACAATTTCTCAAGACGGCTCCAAGTTTTCATCGAATTAGCAAATAAGACAAGATCTTACTCTTCATTAATATTCTTAAAGTCGTAGATGAGTTCTATCCTTAGAGAATCGTAACATTTAGAAAATGACAAAAAAATGTACTTTAGACGGCAGTAGATGGCAGCTGAGAAGAGGGGAAGACAAACCCGAAAGGTAGCCCAGACTAAAAAGATTAGAAAACTAACTAAATCGAGAAATTCTGCGCCATTTTATATCCTTCTACTTTAACTATTATTAACTTGGAATTTAAAAACCTCATATTCATAATGCGATTGCACTTTTGGATGGGATGTGAGGAATGTGTGGTCATTCTTTTGAAAAAATTTTAATTTCCAAAAAAATAAAATCCGTTTGGGGGAGTGGGAGCATGGCTTCGGGCCTAAGGTCTTGGGCGTCGCCGGGAGCCAGGCAAGACGGGTGCAACCGGCCGCCAGAGACGGCAGAAACGAGGAGCGGCGATGGACTGCTGCGGCGGCGGGGCAGCGGCGGGGGTGGGGCGGTCGGTCGCTCGGTCGAAGGGGGCGGGGCCGGGTCGCGGCCGGCGCGCGTCGCCGGTGGCCGAGGCGCGGTGGCATATGGCTCCGGGGATTCAATTAGTCTGAAACTCGGACGTCGCCGATGAATGCATTACGCGGCTGTCGCGCCGCCCCGCGCCGCCCTGTGCCGTCCCGCCCCACGCGCGTCGCCCCGCGTCGCCCCGCGTCGCCCCGCGTCGCCCCGCGTCACCCCGCGCCGCCCCGCGCGGCCCTGATTCGCCCCGCGCCGCCCCGCGCCGCCCCGCGCCGCCCCGGGCCGCCCCGCGCCGCCCCGCGCCGCCCCGCGCCGCCCCGCGCCGCCCCGCGCCGCCCCGCGCCGCCCCGCGCCGCCCCGCGCCGCCCCGCTCCGCCCCGCGCCGCCCCGCGCCGCCCCGCGCCGCCCCGCGCCGCCCCGCGCCGCCCCGCGCCGCCCCGCGCCGCCCCGCGCCGCCCCGCGCCGCCCCGCGCCGCCCCGCGCCGCCCGCGCCGCCCCGCGCCGCCCCGCGCCGCCTCGCGCCGCCCCGCGCCGCCCCGCGCCGCCCCGCGCCGCCCCGCGCCGCCCCGCGCCGCCCCGCGCCGCCCCGCGCCGCCCCGCGCCGCCCCGCGCCGCCCCACGTCGTCCCGCGTCGCCCCGCCTCACCCAGCGTCGCCCCGCACCGCCCTGCGTCGCCCCGTGTCGCCCCGTGACGCCCCACGTCGTCCCACGTCGCTCCGCCTTTACCGCGTCGCCGCGCGTCACCCCTCCGTCACCCGTGTCGCCCCCTGCAGCCCCACGCCGACTATGCCGCTCGACCCCCTTCGCCATCGCCCCTCAGGTGACGGAGGGCGGCTCTCGCCCGCGCGGCGCCTCCTAACCGCGTTACGCCGCCGACAGCGACGCCCCAATTAACCAACTCCCTAAGACACTTGGGCGACGACAGGCCGATCCGGGCGCGCTCGCAACACTTGCCAAGAGATGCGAGCACGTTCGCCTGTCGCCATGTCGAAAGCAGCAGTAAAGGGGATAAACAATAAAAACCCTTTTTTTAATGTTAATTTTGAACTGCTATGTATCCATTAATTGTAATTTAATTTTCTATCTTATTGTGTATTTATTTATAATTTTGTTATATCTTTGTGTATCTTGTAGACTGACGATGACGGCAAAGCCGTCGAAAGCCGGCTATCTTAATAAAGCTAGTATGTTGACGAAGATGACCTCTTTTATTTCTTCTGATAAGAACGTCAACAACTGCAAATCAGAATTCTCACGAAGATGATGATGCCAATGACTGACATACTCAGTACCGAACGTAGCCGATCGGGCAACTTCTTTGTCAGGCAGATGATTATAGAGCTTTTGTTTGGAAACGTAGGTTTCCGCGGCCAGAGTCAGAAGGGAGTTTTAGCGCCAGGCGTAAGGAGACGTACTTAAAATCTATTGATCACGTGACTTTCGAGTTTATAAGATCGTTCTGAACAACGTTGAGAACAGTTTTAGCAATTGCAACATTGCAATTTGCATTATAACAAAAGAAGTCTTTCAAGCGTTGAACAAAGAAGTAGCATAATAGTATATCAAAGAGTAGACTAAGTGGATGAGACATTTAAACTACGATACGAGACATGAGTATAACAAGTCTACATTGTGCACGGAGTTTTAAATTTTATGGCCCATCACGATGAGTACGCAGTATGGCACTTTGAACCGGCTTTTCTTGAGAATGTAATGGATGTATTAAAACAGCGTTCGTTTATGAGCATAAGACATAACCCAACTCTCCTGTTTTTAGGTGGCCATTTAGCCGTTTGTAAGGTGACCGTAGAGACCTCTACAGGCGTGCACTATTTATGAAGGTATAAGGTCGTACCTTAGGCCTAAGGTAAGACGTTATGACTTCAAGGTCCGTCACGTGATTATTAGTGCATAACGTCGCTACCTTACGCGTAGCGCTAAAACTCCCTAGTATCTACTTCGCTATCTGGGAGATACCGCGTATGACCTAGATCCGCGCTAGGCCCAGTTGCCAACGACTTGAGCGTCATGCTGCGACCGTCCAGGGCGAAATGCAGAAGTAGAGTCGCTATTTGTCTCTACTCTTAACTCCCTGCATTATGGTACGGAATAACGTGTGTCTTTACTGTTTTCGCAGTTCTAGGGCAAGGTGTACAAAGACGCATCCCTAGGCTAAAATGTGGTTAGGAAATAGGAGCCAGGATCGCCATCTGGAAGTTTACTCGCTCTCCAGGTTTGATATCAAAGCGAAAACGCTCGTCACTGTTTGGGACGAGTTCCTTCTCATTTCCCCTGAGTGCAACGATTTCTTCACGCCTCCGACGAAGCCAAAAGCCAACTAGGGCTCGCCCGCTGAATAGCACGCGGTGGCTGGTGGCTCCCGTCTCCTCACCGCACCCAGTTTCGCACTGTCGAAGAGATTGCCACCTGGGAACTGGGTATCCGGATGAGAGTTACAAATTCCCTGCCAGCGCTTTTGTTCTAGCAATCGATGTCCCAACCCCATCCGTACAGAAGGTAAAGGAGAGCTTAGGGGGGCGAATGCTGACGAGAGAGAAATTATTTACACAAAGTCATTATTAAGAAGACAACCATGCCACAACCACATGAACCACGTGGTGAAAGAGCTCTGTCCATTTGAACGTCACGAAGTATTCAACCCAGAATGTTTCACGGATTCAAAGCAACTTGAGCTTCGCGTACTCGGACGCAGCTCGAAACCCGTATGCCCCGCAGCCAACATCGAAAGCAAAATAGTGAGTAAAACCTACACCTAAACAAATGTTAACACGATTCGCAGAAACTAAATATCCTGTGCAAATGCAAGGGACGGAAAGCCAAAGAAATTGCAAGTATCCACTTGCTGTACGCCCTAGTAGCGCGGTAGTGATCGCGCCCGTGCAGTGGGAATGAAGAGATCCGCAGACGTAGTAATTTGGGCGTCGAACGGCGCGGCGCGGCGCGGCTGGGGCGCTGCAGGGCCCTGCGTTGTGGGCGTCAGCCTCGCGAGGCCTTAACTCACCCGCAGCGCCTTCGCTGGCCTGGCCTCGCCTCGCCTCGCCTTGCACGTATGTTAAGCGCGCTGCGGGCGGAAGGAGTAATTTGCATTCATGAGGGATGGACGCCGGGATTAATCATCGGCGCGAGGAGCGAGGAGCCTTTGCGCCGCCTTTGCGCCTTCGCCGGGGAGAGCCCACTTCCCAGGACGACGACGGGAAAGGGCCCAAGCTCTCGCGCAGGACTGGACTTTTTGGGAATTCTGCATTGCTACAAATCAGGGTTTAACTGCACGTACGTTCAGAGGTTCCCGATAACAAACAGCCCGTTTTTACTTTCTCACTATGGAATTGAGAGAAAGTTATGTAATTCTGCGCGAAGAAACGGCGAATTTTCGGCCTAAAACCTCTTATTTTCGGGCTCTGATATAGAAAAAGTGGATAACTCCAGTTGTAAAAAAATTATATCCAACTTTACATGAAGCCCTTTTTCAAAAACATGGCTCTACCGTTTTCGATTAAATTTCTTTGTGGGATAGTGTGAAGAACTTTTTAGATAATCGTGCAGGTCTCAAGTTCGTTGAAAACCCTCATTTTTCGAAAATTACAAAAGTTCAAATTTTTTTCGGAGTCTTCCTACAAAATAATAATGATAGAGATTTTCCCCTTAATTAAATATGTTCCTTAAAAATAGATTTTGAACTAAAGTCATGTACAATTTTTCGAAAATTTGAGTACTTTTCGCGTTATTTTGCGTGAAAATTTCGGCGAGAAAGTACGTACTGTTTTAGCATCCCTTGTTTTTAAATTTAATATTATTCACTTTACACACCTCCGCAACCCAGCTGAAAAGAGAAACAATGCTACTGACAATATTCAACGTTAATATTTACATCAATGATTAACATGCATTAAGAATATCATAATAAAATATAATACATGTTTTACAACAATATATCCCTACGCTTTATTTAGAAAACACTAATTGCACGTATTAATTAGACTAACGGATACAGCCTTCAGTAAAAACAGTATTCTCAGAAAGGTAATTTCCATCATCACCAACAGCAGAGCAGAAAGTGTGTTCATAACCTGTTTCATTTGTATCTTTGCCATATATGACTCATTTCATCGAAATTAACAGAATGCTCTTATTTAGATCAACCACGTTTCTTTTCTCGATTTCACAATTCATCCAGGGCTCAAACCTCATATTGCGACATACCAATATGGGACTGAATATGGTACAATATTTATTATAAATTGCGAAAATTATAGGGGATAAATACATGTGAATATGCTAGCATAGCAACGGTAAGCGAGCCGTCGTCAAGAACAACA
This sequence comes from Teleogryllus occipitalis, assembly GCA_011170035.1. Taxonomy (NCBI): domain Eukaryota; kingdom Metazoa; phylum Arthropoda; class Insecta; order Orthoptera; family Gryllidae; genus Teleogryllus; species Teleogryllus occipitalis. The sequence continues at coordinate 135,106 of BLKR01009175.1, forward strand.
TCTTCATGCAGTGACAATCGCGGAGACGGCTAGTTCGTTTTGCAAGAAATTTAGGGATTGACTAGGTACGAAAGTACATTAAGTGTTCTCTGCAAATAAACAATCGAAAAAATAGACCGAGCTTTGCAGGGCTGAAAGAATACGATAGGCATTCATTCTGACTGATGCCCTGATCTTGAACGGATCGTGCTCCAATTAGTGTTAGGAGTTTTTTGGGGACTTGTAAGCATCGATTAGGGAATAGATATTGATATAACATCGAATTTGAATACTAAGTGTGACAGTGAAACTTAAAATATTTCAAGTGAACGAGTTAGAAGGACATTGAGGGCTTAGGCGAAGTTATCAGTAATTGGACTGGAATGCTAGCAGCAGATAGTTTATTGATCTGATGAACGGTGATTGAAGTGTGCTTCCGAGAAAAGAAGAGAGAAGATGGTATCTGGACCTGAGAACGGCGACGTCGGAGAAGAATGAAGATGGTCCAAAAGCGCGCGAAGACGAATACGACATTATAAGGTTGAAACCGGTCATGACCAAGGTTGTTTTTTTTATATTGGGTAAAATTATAAAATACCAAAATTGTTTAATAAATTTCCATGTTTTGTGAAATGAATACATGATTCTCATTGAGCCAATTCTAGTAACGAAGTAGCAAGATAGAAATATATTTGCTTTTCAGGTTCCTCGACCACTCTGTGTAGATGGCAGATCGGATAATCATCTATTCGCATACAATAGTGATTATTTCTATGAAACCCATCGACCCAGGTAGCCGGAAATAATTTATTATAATTAGAGTTGAAGGTTGACGTAGATAATAGTATTGACGCAATCTTTTCCTGGCGCCCATTTATACAAATTCGGAACGAATTACGTTGGAATAAATCATCAATATATTCAGTTTATTTCAATATATTATTATTATTATTATTATTATTATTATTATTATTATTATTATTATTATTATGAAGTCCACACAACCCCTTTCAGGCAAAGGCCTCCTGATCGTCAGGAATAGCTTCTAAGTGGCCATCAAAGCAGCCGCTTCTGATGATATGAGTTGGTAGTATCTGTTAATCTCAATCGAAATTTTTGAACTTGCATTAACTCTAAGTTAACATGAATATTTTCTTTACAAAAAGACTAATCATTAATCAATAATCATTGAAGTCATTAAAACTATACAAGGCTTTATTATTATTTGTCTCGTCTTTTTAAATTGAACTTGGTTCATTTGCATGTTCATCATTTGTACTTTTCTTCTTCTTCGTCTTCTTCTATAATTAATTTTTTTACTTTTAACAACACCTATGTACATCGAATTTTATTAAGCGAGTGTTTCTTCTAAGAAAGTGGCAGAAGTATAAACAAGTAGTTTCCAACCAAGAAGAATTTTAATCAAAAACAGTAGTATGATTTATAAATATTATGAAAATAGGGTTAAAATGAAAATAACACATATTGAAGAATAAGAAACAACAATTGAAATGAAAAATTCCAGTTTTCCACTCACAAGAAATAGTGTGAATCTGAAACTTACCGAAATGTTCCTCCTTTTAATGTTATTATCCAACAATTAGGCAGATTTTAAAAATGTTCATGACATCATTTCAAGATCTCTATAATTAAATTAACTTTTTTTTTAAGCCACATGAATCAATATCGTTGACAAATGACTCGGAAAGCTGGGATACAAACTTAAAATTATGAGCAGTAAGGATGTACGCCGAAAACAAGATATGTGTGGGATCTCTATTTACAATCAATTGAATTAGTTTTTCGTAATTTCTGAACTTAAGATCAGCAATATTTGGTTCATGCTTTCTGTCTTGAAAGATCAGCATAACGCACACCTTGCGTCGGTGCATTGTGAAAATCAAAGGAACGGTGCACTGCTGTCTAGAGTGAGTTCATCGCGTTCGGCTTAACGTATTTAAATTAAAGGATAAATTGTATTGAGGAAGAAATACCTGGATTTAATATTCGAAGTGAAGCACTGACACAAAAATAAATTTGAACTAGTTGACGCTTTTCGATCACCTCCAAATAAAGGAAGAGCCGTAAAAAAGTTGCAAAAGTTCTACATATTCACTACACGAAAAAACGAAAACCCCAAAAACTTTGTTTTATGCCGTTCAGTACATATTTTTGAAAACTAATTAAATGAGAGGTTTATCAATTCCGAAACGACACAATACGTATTCACTGCAAACACAGAGTTGAATATGTTTCTCAGAATGTAACTGAAATGCATATTTAAAAAGATCTGTACATGCATGTTGTATGAACTATGACAAAGACATCTTGTCGTCCACCTTAATTTAAAAACGTAATGCACCGCATATAATTCTAGTCACTGAAACCTTTCAATGAAAGGACAATAGTGGCGAACGATTGCTCCATATTGCGTTTGTACACACTCACTGATCTTTGCATTTAAACACACTTCCAACTTAAGAACATAAGCTATTTTCGCCTCCCAATCTATATACTCACACTCCACTCACACGCTCGATGGCGAAATTTCGATTTCCTTCAATCGATCGATTCCAATCATACAATGGACTATTTAAAAAATGACAACAGATAAGCGCTCGTCCTATTAAATTTAATATATTTAAATTTTAGTGTTTATTCCATAAAATCTGTTACTAAGAGCAAGTGATAGCACATCAGGGGCCTACTCCTTTTCATTTAGAGAAAAAAAACCAACACAAAATATGGTTTAGAAAAATGTTCAAGTTTCTTTCTAAACGAAAACCTTTCGTGTTTTAAATATAAAGATATTTTTACAGTTTTCAAATTTTAGAGGTTTTGGTGAAAATCGGAACCATACCAAATTTGTAAGTTTTTTCTACTCGAGCAAAAAAAAAAGGGGAAGAAAAAATGTTCAGTCATTTTACAGAAAATGTTAAAAATGCCAGAAAGGCCCGAACATAAAAATGTCAAAATAATCTCCTGAACTTCACAACTAGATCTAACTCCTGGCGTATTTACCAAGCTTTCTACCTTTGAGCTCAAAAGCTGAAAGCTCAAAATACGACACAGTTATGCGAGACAAACAGACATCCCGATTTTCGGGTACACAATTGCCTGAATCTCCTCTCCACCTGCACCACTCTTAACCATCTTTGAAACAACACTGATAGATCTTCATCGTAGTAATCATTATTGAAATTACCTAAACACAATCACATTCTGAATCAAACTATTTTGACCGTTCTTACCATTTCCGAGAGGAGAGTTTAATTCAAACTTTCTTCTGATGATTCAATTGACCGTTTGCATAGACTCGATAATATGTGGAAAACAATGAGATAATACTCTTAAGACTGCTTTCTTGTAGGATGCAAGGGATTTGATGAAACATTCACCGCAAAAGACTCGTGCTAAAAAACGACTTCAAATATATTTTCGCGATCTCTAAACCATCTCAAAGCATGGAGAGAAAAATACAGAAATCAGTGCTACATGCTGAAGCGTTCTTGTTCACTGAAAAACGATTGACTGTTATACCCAAGTTTGCGGGTTCGAACCCGATCGAAGCCGTGGATTTTTAAGGGCGAAAAAATCCTTCGTACGCCTTCCTTCGGAGGGGAAGTAAAGCCGGCTGTCCCATGTTAGTAGATTTACTGCATGTAAAAGATCCTCAAGCCTAAATGACGCCTCTGAGCCAAATTCAAATCGCCTGTTTCGTCGCCCAAGTAATACCTTCTTTCTCCCATGGTTGGTGAAAGGAGCGTAGCGGAATTTGCGTGGTCAGACGGAAGAGCAGGCCTCATGGCCTGAGTCTCGCCACGTAAAATAAGGCAAATTCAATTCAATTCAATTCAATTCAATTCAATTGATGGCGTGTGTGAGCAAGTCTCGTGTATTCCGCGAGTCGCTTGCCAGGCACCGCAGGCGTAGAGATGCAACCCGCGCAGTGCGCGCACCCGCCGGCCTGCGTCTCTTCGCCTCCGCATCCCGCACGGGCCGCTCCGGCACAGCACTGGCACCCGCGACACGCACGCTGCCCGCCCTTCATTGGGAATAGGGGGTGCATTCTTCATGTACACAACCATTGTTACAGGTACAATATACTTGCATTCAATATTTGTACTTTTACTCCCTGTGCTATAGTACAGAGAGAAGAAGTATTAGAATCATCTCAAGAATATAATCTCCAATATCAGAGGTAAAATCCATGTTTAAGGTTCTTTTCAGCTGTAACTGCCCACACACTGAAATCCATTTGTGATGTCGCAAAGATAGCTAAAATTTGTCCAGAAGACGATATACACGCAACTTTATATCAGAAAATCGATTTTACTTTCTTGGATACGTACGTAGACAAGTACAGACGTAAGTATATACGTACGAGAAAGTTCTACATACTGCAGAAAATAGATTTCGAGATTTCAACGGAAATATACAGGTAGGTCCCCTGATCCCTATACAGTGTTTGTTTGTTTGTTTGTTTGTTTGTTTATTTATTTATTTATTTATCTTCCAAAACGTCCGTCTGCCCGCCCGCCTCTGAACAACTAGCGCCTAAACCAAGATTACTTCCAAATAGAAGAAATGTCCATCTCGCTCTAGTTGAAGCTTGGAAATTTTGAAAAACATTCTTTAAAATTTGGGAGTACTTTACTTGAAGCCCCCCGGACATTTTCAAAATTTTCTTAAAAACGGCTGCAAATTTTTCCTTTAAATTTCTTGTATAAGAGTAAAATACACTTATAAAGGTGGCGTAGATCCTATTTTCACGGTTAACTTTGAATTTTCAAAAATTGCAAAAATTTGAATTTTTCCGGCATTTTCCTAGAACTATATAATTAAAGACACAGATTTTTCCTTCAAATGAAATTTGTTACCCGTAAATAGTTCTTTCATGTATACTTTTATTTGAAACTTTTAGTAGTTTTCGTGCAACAAAGCGTGAAATATTTGCAATTTTAAACAATTATAAAAGCAAGATTTTCTCAAAAACGGCTCCAATTTTTTTCTTTAAACGTTTGGTGGAGATAGTTCTAAACGCACTCTATAAGATAACATAAACGCCATATTGCTTTATTCTTTTGTTGTTTCAAAAATTTAAACGTAAAGTTAATTTTGATGTATTATTTTATTTTTAAAAAATTGTAATTTTTACTTCCTTGTATACATACGCATATACAAACTATAGAGAAAGTTATGTCATGCTCCGCGAAAAAACGGCGAGTTTTCGACAGAAAAAATTTATTGCCGGGCCCTGAAAACAAGAAAGTGGATAAAACCACTTGCTAAATTACGAGAAAAAATCCTCTAACACGGGGTGTACTCAGAATATATTTTCTAAAAAAGGGCTCCAATTTTTTTTCTTGAAACGTATGGTAGTGATAACGGTAAAAGCACTATATACGATGACATACGCCATATTGCTCTATCCTTGTTGTTTCCAAATATACAAAAATGTAATTAATTTGACTTGTCACTCACGTCACTAATATTTACATTAGAGGCAATTTTTTTACATTATTATATTTATGAGTAAATGTGCTTTAAATAACGATATATAAAGTTTCTCAAAAACTCGAAAGTTTTCTGCAACAATGAGCTTAAACTTCCGCATTTGCAGAAACATGCAAACGCCGTTTTCTCAAAAATTTGCTCCAAACTTTTTCTTCAAACTTTTTCAATGGATAGTGCTAATTCCACTGTTTAATATGACACAAAGTTCATTTTGGTTCATTCTATTGTTTAAAAAAAATGTAATTTTTACTTTCTTGTATACATACGTATATACGGAGTAATATACGTAGTATAGAGAAAGTTATGTCATGCTGCGCAAAAAAAAAAAACGGCGAATTTTCGACAGACAAAAATTTATTGCCGGGCCCTGAAAACAAGAAAGGGGATAAAACCACTCGCTAAATTAAGAGAAAAATCCTCTAGCACGTGGTGTAGCCCGAATTCCAGTTTTGTGGGTCCTTGATGACGAAAAACCAATTGAAAGCAAAATGTCTTGAGACGTTTTGCTGAATTTCATCTTTAAAACACAAAGGCAATGTGTCCCAGATGTTTCAACACTTGTCATTACTCACCTGTTTTATAGAATAAACCCTACATTTTAATGACAACTTTAATGTTGTATGATATGTGTGTAAAAATGGAGTGAGGATAGGAGGAAGAGGAAGGAATGGTCGCGCACGGTGCGTGGCCCGTTTGTCAGGGAATTGCTCCGGCATTCGCCTGGTGTTGATCGGAGAAACCGCGGAAAACTACCAATGAGAGCAACCGGTCGCTAGAAGTATCCTCCAGACAACGACTGACTCGACCTAGCTATTGTAGCGTCACGGTGGCGGCTGTGGGTGGGAGGAGGAGCGGAAGTATCGCATACCTGCGCGCATGAATAGCTGGCTCCCCGGATTTCGGATACATTTAGACAAAGAGGACGCCAGCTTGACCGGGAAGGTCACGTGGTAGACGCGAGCCTCCCTCCCACACCTAGGACGGTCACGTGACGGCTGCACTCTGGTATAAAATCGAGCCGACGAGCTCAGACGGGGCGGGGGTTATTCTGGAAACCTCGCGCGATGCGCAAAACGTTACGCCCAGGCTGGAGCGTGTCGTGCCTAGTGCACGGGTGACGAGGTCACGGTAGTGGCGCGGTAGTAGCGTCAGAGAAGGCGGGGCTCCCTAGCTATGCGGGGTATCCACAGGGAAATACTCACAAGTGTGTAGTTTCGGAGCAGAAGTTGGTTGTTGTACATACATGTAAATAAACTTGTACATACTTGTAAATGTCTGTGTGTTTTTCTCCATGACGCCACACTATCTAACTTGAGTCGAACATCCTGCTACCGAAGGGACTCGAATCCTCTCCCGGTCAGACGCACTGCACACATCAATTGATGTCCAGTCATCGAAACGAATCCATCTCATGAAACCATTCGACATTTCCTCCACGAGCAAACATGCGAGTGTGAGGACATTGTTAGGGAAACAATGATAGCAAACTTTATAAATTCGAAGATGAGGATTTTTAAATTCAAAGATTAGTTAGTGTACATAAAGGGAATGTTAAGCAGTGGTTTCATGTTTCTTTTCGGAAAAAAATGTCAGTGATTATAATAATAAGTGATGCATTACGTTTTTAAATTAATATAGATAATGAGATTTCCTGAAATAGTACCTTACAATACTGTAATTGATCGCGAATCCTACTACTTATCTACTAATATTTTAATATTATGACACTCCTTTAATGGCCCACCTGGTGGCGCCAACTGTAACGATCTCGCTCTTCTACTACCTCTACTATCTCCTATTTACTCTTCTTCCTATACTTGACTTGTGCTGCTAATTTAACAAACTTTCGAATACACTTGGGCGCGTCGTTTTTTAACTTACGTGTTCCTTTTAACCCGGCTTCAACTTTTATTCATGCCCGTCCGCTAGCTAAATTTACAAAACTTCCTAATTTTTTTTACTTCCTTTGATGGGCGTGAGGCTGTGATTGCCTTATACAGTGCTTGAAACAAAGTACTTTGGCACGCGGGCGTAGGTCGGCATCTAGCTACTTAAAACACAACATATTTTGCGGGTTTACTCACGAACCTCAAGATGTTCATCATCATTTATTACTTTTTTCTTTAGTAATTCCTATTTTTGCTAATCCCAAACATTGTGCACACAAACGGGGTTGCTGCCCTCTAGCGACATATACAAACACACCCCATGGCAGATAAACAATGCAATAACATAAGCAAACAAATATGACACCAAAACAAGAAAAATACTACTCATTCACTGTGATAAATTTACAACAATTACAAAAAAACAACTCATTCACACCGAATGCGCATTCTGTCGAAATCAATTATTGAATTACTTACGCTACTACAGAACTTGATCTTCGACAAATGCTCATGAATTTTTGTTTTTTTGTTTTCAAAACAAACGAAACAAACAAACAAATAAACATTTATCTGTCCCTTCCCTTTCGCCGACTTGATGCTGCGACACGCGGCGTACATCACCGTCGTCCGTTGGCTATCTCTGCACACAGCGCGGCTTTTCCCAGATTTTATAAAATCGCACCTTTCCACCGCGTTGCACTGCCGAGAAATTCCACCAATCGCTTAGCGGAAATTATTTAGTCTTATTTCGTCAACTCCCGCGACGAACGAACGTTATTAGTTACGCGAATAATATCGCGATTGCATCTCCAGCTACCGTCCGCGACACACGAAATTAGTGTTAAATCACTTCTTTGTCCGGTTGAAACACCAATAAAATGTTATGTGCTCGTTGCACAATTCTATTTAAAAAAATTCATTACGCGTACTTCGCCTCCGACCGACCACAACACTGCACATCCGAGCCCCAGCGCTTCTACTCCTCTTCCCATGCCCATTGTTGTCCGGATCTTTTATTTACTTCTGGCGAACATCCGCCGATCGCTCGCCCGTAGCCACAAATGACATTATACAACTTTTCTTTAATTCGTGCTCGTCAGCGTTATTATGCTTCGTCATCGCTTCCCACTATTGTTTCTTGTTTCTTCGCTAATTCTTATACTATTTCCCTTTTCTTCCTTAGTCTCATTTCATTAAATTCTATTAATGTCTATCCTCTTGCATCGTGACGTCAGCGCAATGCGTCATTTGTTCCGTGTTTATTTCAATTATACAATATTAATTTTAATTTTGACGCGCTTCCTCGGTACTTCTCGAAACTGCGAGTGTTCCCATAATTTTCCATAAATTTTGCCCTATCATTTCCGAAAGTATATCTTGATGCCTTCACGCGTTTTCTTGATATTTAATAAAATTACTTTTTTGCCTTAAGCTTTGCAATAGCAACAATGGTTCTCGTATTCGTAGTTTAATCACCAAAAATATAATTCCAATTCTGTCCAAATCTCCTGAACCTCTGACTCGATTTTCATGATTCCACCTTCTACTAGTTCCGGAAATTCTGTATAATTGAGTATTAATGTCTATTTCCATTTTCTATCACGCATTTGTTTAATTTAATAAAAATATTTATGCGCGAGGTCGCCGTCTTCTGTCTTCTCAAATCTAAACCTTGATATTTTCCTGCCAAGTTTATACACTTTAAACCCATAACTGTTCCGAGGGATTATGGATCATTACAATACACACACATAGAACTTGAAATTTACAACTTTTTAGTTACATTTTCTAAAAGATATTCAACTCTATGTTCATAGCAAACAATGATAGTATTTTTCCGGAAGTTGTAATATCGCTCATTTTATTAGTCTTTGAGGCATAATTCTGAACGGAATCAATGTTTTTGAACTTTTCTTTATTTATATAGTGAATGTGTAGAACGTTTCTAAATTTCCCACAGCCACAATCTACACATATCTAATTTTCATCGTGCATTATTGCTGCTCGAAATTTTAAGACATATCTTAACTTTCAAAGCCATTTTTCAACCATATTGATTCTTGTGGTTTGAATGCTTTCTGCATAAATTCATTCAATTGTAGATGTTTAAATGAGGTCATGCACTTTTATTTAAAAATTAGCATAATTGGGTAAAGACAAGCACATTTCAAACACCTAAATAATAATACCACAAGGACGAAAAGTTTCGTTACGTCACGCATTCTTACCAGTTTTGAGTTAACAATACATTCTAAATGAATCGACATAATTTTTATTTTACATATTTTGGCATAATTATATGCTTTATCTATTACATTTTTATTACTCTTTAATACATTTACATGTGGAAATGGAACTGTTGAGATTTATGTTGCATGTTCCTGGAATCGTTTGCCTACGAAAAAAGTAATCTTGATAATGCACTTTGACCTGCGCACCTGTCAAAGTTACCCCGCACCCCGCTTCACGGAAATCGTGAGTTCGGAGTCAGTGAAGGTTGGATATTCGCGAATCTGAAGTATTCGCAACGATGTACTTGATCAGTGACACAGAGTCACTGTGTGAGTCGATCGAAAACGTACACAATTTAATACCTATTGGCAACGTTTTGTATTTGAAAATTTCAATATACTTATTTGAGCAATTTGTGACACTATCATGAAAATTTTATTTTACATGCTTACTATATTGCCTACATGTTATTGAAAAAATACGTACATATATTCACATATGTTTCAATTTTATTACAATTAATTCTGTTTCATAATTATAAATCATTTACCTAAAAGTTTAAATAATTTAGTGATAATGATTCATTCTTCCTCTGAATTAAACGTGCGTTTATAGTAGAAGGTTGTATGTCATTTGCCAGATGTCAATGCACGTTAATATGTAATCTATCAATACGTCCTAGACAATGAGTAAGGTTCGCTTGCTATTAAAACATCCTATTGCCTTTTGTTTTTAATTTGCACTTCTGAAAACTTCGTTTTAGAATCAAAATCCTTCTTTTCTCCATGGTCTCTTCAAACGCACATCGAGCCAAACCATTCATATACGTTCAAGGACAAAGCTGCAGATCATAGATACGTTTTGGATGGTTTCTGAACCCTCCCGGTTATAGTAAGAATCAATCGAGAAGCAGCTTGTACTTGATCGAACTACATCGGGCTGTTACTGTCAATAACTGCTGTTTTATACTACTCACGTACTTCAGTCGGCAAAACTACTACATATTTCAAACTATTTTTTGAAACAGGTTATTAAGTCGTGCGTATGAAACATGACAGAACTGACCTCCCGAAAGAAATGGTAGAATAGAGTTTTAAAAAACGTCGCTAAATTGGGTCATTCATGTTTTGTTTGTCCTGTGGGGCCACTGTGCGCTCCCGCCTCAGCGGAGAGTGAGCACCTCAGCGCCCCTCCCGAGGCCCAGGCGCACAGGCCATTTGGGCCACGAGGCTCTGGTTGGTCCCATCTGCACTTCCAGGCACTTCCTGTGCAGGTTCCTCACCACGCCGCAATGCTAAGGATACTTTACTAATCCAAAAATACCCATGTATTGATGTGTCGTCGTTGATTCATATACCCACATACATTTTTTAACATTCATTTTAAATGTCATAATTTAGAAATTCCATTTTAATTTCTTACCTTATTTCGTAAAAAGAGAAAGTTTTGTATTCGTGTGCCGGAAAACGGCAATTCTTGAACAAAAAAAATCTTCTTGCAGAGTCCTGGTAACGAAAAAATGGACAAATCTTGTCACATATATGGTAAATTATTTCTTCTAACATATGGTGCAGTCAGAATCCATGTGTTGTGTGTCCTTAATAAAAAATTCATTGAAGGTAAAATGTCTGTCAGTGTGTCCGTCAGTGTGACTGTCAGTCTGTCTGGGGTGAACGCTAACGCCTTAACTGTTCAGACGATTTTCGACAAAATTAACATTCGCTAATCGATATGCACGAACTCTGATCTTTGTGAGTTAGAATAGGATATTTTGATTTTTGAGGGAACAGGACAAGAATGCTCAATATCATTGAAATTTTCTCAAAAATAGTTCCAAATTATTTATTAAACTTAGCCTCGGTAAAAAAACTCTTAAAAATGGCATGGGTCTCATTGTAGTTGATATTTCAAAAATTGTGAAAACTAAGAGAGACTAAAACAATGAACGACCAAATTTTAAGAAGGCTTCAAATAGTGTAGGTAATTTCTGTAAGTTACGAGAGATGATACTTTACATGAATAAACTTCCTCCTGAAAATGCAAAATAACGGAACACGCTATGACAGAGAGTTAACGCAAAACTAAATGAAGTCAAGTAACTCCCGAACCTAAAAATTAACTCGGCGAGTGGGGGAAAGGAGGAGAGAGGCAGGAGCGCAGGGCGGCGGATTAAAAATCGATAGTTATGAAGACGTTCCATTTGCATGCGACACGGCCGGCGGAGCGCCTGCGGACCCGCCGCCTCGCCCGCGCGCCGTTAACGGAACAATTAACAAGTGGCGGATTTGCATAAACACGCGCCGCGGGGGCGGGGGCCGCAGTAAGGGTATCGGCGGCGGCGGGCGAGGGCTGAAAGCGTGGCCGAAGCAGGGGGGGGCGGCGTGAGCGAGGGGGATGGGAGGGAGGCGGAGGGCATCGGACGGCGATACCCCACGCAACCGGAGCGTGCGAAAGCGAAGCGAATGGAGTGCTCGCGCAGGAAGGCCGGGAGCCCTGGACACACACTTGTCTTCCCCGTCATGATCTTCTTGCACATGTACCGGGAGCGGTAGCTCAGTGCATCAACTGATGTCACTGCAGCGCCTCTGACCGGGAGGTCTTAGGTTCCCACTACCCACGGCGGCAGGATTTTCGACACTAGCTTTTCAGCTAGGTCGAATTCAGTCGCTGTCTAGAGGAGAATTCTGATCGGTAGTTTTCCGTGGTTTCTCCGATCAACACCAGGCGAATGCCGGAGCAGTACCCTATCAAACGGGCCAACGGACCGCGCGCGATCTGTCCTTCCCCTTCCTTGTCCTATCCTCTCCCCTTACACACACACTAACATGCACTACATTACCACATATCCCGGAAGACCGGTCGGGAGCATAGAGCTTGTCCCGGCTGGGGCGGTGCCCCGCTGGTGGGAGAGTGCTGGTTAGGGAGAAACCCCACTAGCCGACGGTATGTCGGCGCCGGATCTCGCCATTCAGCGGGAGAAGATCACCGCCATCTCCCGAAAAAACATGCACTACACTAACGGGACTAATGACCAGAGCAGTTGACGCGCCCGTAAACATGAAAAAATCAATCAATCAATCAATCTAGCATATGTCGGCTGCACTATCACTCCAACTGTGCCCGCGTTACTGTCCGTTTATGGTTTGATTCAAATAACGTATTATTTATACACGGATCACGCTGTTTCATTTCATTTACAGACAAACAATCAATCAGAGGGCTCACACGCTGACATGCCAACCATTAAAACGATGAAATTGCTTTTGTCGTTCGAATGTACGAATACTCGTATATCAGTTCCATATACTCATTGAACAAGTAAAAGGAAGTGTTTTAATACTCGTCAGTGATGGATTGATATGTTGCCAAATGTTGGGAAATACTCCAAACTTCCTAGTAGGAAGAAGAATTATTTTGAATATGTGTGCAACGAGGGAGTTGCACGGCGATCACATAGCTCGGGCTCCGAAAATCATCATCACAACAGAGAAAATTCACCAACACTTCTGAGAAACTATTAAGTGGATGGATTTCTAGACGACAACTTTCTTAGCGGTTCTGATATGTTCAATAACGAGAAGCAGTTTCCATCCAAGTGGTACTGATTTCGTGACACGGTGCTATTTACAAGGTGAAGTTAAACTGAATCAACAATCTTTTAAATCTAGGTTTCTCTTACAGCGGCTCTGGCATAAACTTAATTCACAAATTCTCAGAGAAAATTTGTCTCAGTATCGATCCAGTCAGAAGTAAAACTGCGAAATGTATTCCTGATAAATGGCTAATTAAGCGCCTAGAAAATGAATGGGACTGGAATTTTTCTTGAATTATTGTAGCATTAATAATCGAATTTCATTCAATTAAAATTAAAAACGCCCGGATGAGCAGAATCAAACATTCAAATCGTTTTAGCACTGGTATAGGAACTGCCGAGTTTCCTTCCAGCATTCCTGCCATCACAACGTTCAGTGTACGCATATTAATCGACTTGCGCCGAGACAAACGCCAGGTACCTTGCGTGATTCGATGCATACCCGATAAGCAACGCAGCGTGCAGCTGATGTCCGAAGACGATCCGTGTCATATTTCAACTCGACGCACGCCACGTATTTTCCGTGAGAGAACATACCGAAAGAAACGCAATTTCGCAGACATATATACCTGTCTAAAAGCTAACTTAACGTCCTTTTATTAAAATGGTTACTTATTTAAACATATACCCGATATGCACGAGTAGTAAATAACGCCACTGCTGTCCGATGAACACGCACCGCCATAAAAGTTGAAATATCCGCAACCACAAATCGTCTCAGGGTTGGAGGCAACGACTGTTGACTCGCTGACTCCTGAAGGAGATATGGACTCATGTGACAGTTCATAAGATGACGTCAGGAGAGGGAACGTGGCAGAGGCTGCGTTGAGAGCGTCCGGTGCGTTCATCACGGGCCTCTCCCCGCGACAAGCCTTTTAATGAAGCCTCGAAAAGCGCGTGCGGGAACAAGCATTGGGCGATCGTATGTCAGGGCCCGCACGTCACCTCAGGCCCCGCCCCGCTCCGCTCCGGCCCTCCTCACTTACTCCGCCCTGTCTCAACCTCGCTTACCCCGCCCCGCTCCCACCGACGCTTACTCCTCCCTACTGCTCGCCTCACCCACTCTGCACCCACTCCCGCTTCCCGCTTCGCTCGCTCCACCCTTCGACAGCACTACCTAGTACCACCTACCTCAAGGGGTGCAGCAACTCAGCAAGCTACGAAAATGGCGACGCCGCACGCTTAGTTATAAGTTGCGAGAGATGTAATGGGCATCCAGACGCTGCCACAGCAGTCGCAATAACTCGCTTGAAGGCTGGCTTGGTCAGCAAAGTTTTTCACACGACTTGCGCGACGATATGAATCGTTTGTGACAAAAGCGCAAGTTCGACTATTATGACAGTACGGTCCAGCAGTCAAGCATCGTTACCGTGATTACAATCCTCAGTTCCCAGATTTCGGCCACACCAGTGAGGGTTTGGTACGAACGGAGCGATGGTGGAATGAGAGGCAGAGGGCAGCCCGAGAAAACATGCCGCGTACCCAGTTTACTCACCACCACCTCTACAACTCAACCACAAGTCTAACCTCACCAGATCAGTAGTCTACATGTTTCATTGTTCCTGAGTCTATATAAATTGTTGTTATCACCCTCATCCTCCTCCACACCCTACATTATAAAAGTTTATCACATCATACTATGAATTTTTAGAAAGCTCAATTTGTATGGAATTAGTCGGAAAAGAACAGTGATCAATTTTACAAGACTATCCAAACAAAGGAGCAAAGTGCTAACTACTGTCACCACTGCAACACTGTGTTACGTTGTTATTTAGGAGTTATTCCGAATATCGTAGTGCTAAGATACATTTGATCAGTTGTTAGGCAACATCACATCCACGATTGCCACCGGAGGCTCAGCATTACATCCCCGAGCGACGCCGGGGGCGAGGATCCGCGAGGGCGCAGCCGCCACCGGAGTCCACGTGCATCTCCGGGCAACTCCGGGCGCGTCTTTCCTGGAAACGCTGTTGCCGCTGGCAGGCCGCACTAACTCCCCATTACGCTTACGCGGCGCGGCGCGGCGTTCAACTTAAACAAAAGCAGCGTCCGGGCGGGCGGGCGGGCGGCTGTGGGGCGCAGGTCGTTACACATGTAATCGCCCATCGGCCGCGCGCGCCTTTATTAACTCGGGCGGCGCGCGTTAAATCAGCGCTAATCCCCGGCGCGTAAATGTAAATGCTGCGGCGGCCGCCGGCGGCGCCGCGCGCGCCCCTGCGCCCGCCCCGCGGCTAATTAATACCCTCCACGGAGATGACTTAACTACGCTAATTCATACGCAGGCGCGCGCGTAAAGCTGTCGCCGGTCCGCGCCGGGCGCGGCGGTCGGGCTGGCCGAGACGGCGGAGGAGGAAGAGGCGGATGCGATGGGGCGGAGGCGGAGCGGCAGTCGAGGGGCGGGGCCGGGAGGAGCTCGGTGAGAAGGAACTGGCGGGGAGAGGCGGTGGCGAGGGCGTGAGCCGGATGGTGGCGAGGGCGTGAGCCGGATGGTGGCGAGGGCGTGAGCCGGATGGTGGCGAGGGCGTGAGCCGGATGGTGGCGAGGGCGTGAGCCGGATGGTGGCGAGGGCGTGAGCCGGATGGTGAGCCGGATGGTGGCGAGGGCGTGAGCCGGATGGTGGCGAGCCGGCGTGAGCCGCATGGTGGCGAGGGTGTAAGCCGAATGGTGGCGAAGGCGTGAGCCGGATGGTGCCGAGGGCGTGAGTCGGATGGTGGCGAGGGCGTGAGCCGGATGGTGGCGAGGGCGTGAGCCGGATGGTGGCGAGGGCGTGAGCCGGATGGTGGCGAGGGCGTGAGCCGGATGGTAGCGGGGGCGTGAGCCGGATGGTGGCGAGGGCGTGAGCCGGATGGTAGCGGGGGCGTGAGCCGGATGGTGGCGAGGGCGTGAGCCGGATGGTGGCGAGGGCGGACGAGGTGGCGATAGTGTGGGCGGGGTGAGAGACGCTGCCGGGCCGGGGCTGCCACCTCAGCGCTTCTACGATGGAGACGCACGGGCCCCACGCGGCCCTTCACCGCACCACCGTTCCGTCCGCCTGCACGCGGGAGCACGCGTCACAAAGAGTTGGAGGTACCGGTGCTCCACGTGCGATCCCTTCCGCATGCCGCGCCGAGTGCGTAGGGGCATCGAGCGATGCAAAGGCTCACTTGCAACTCCGAAACAGCCACAGGTAAACAGATCGACGTCGAAGCGTTATCCTTCTCGATCAGGTTTGTTTTTCAGCTTTCCTTGATCCATGGAGTAAATGCTCAGATGATTCCTTGGTCGAGATGGCTTTGTTCCCGTACATGTAGCTTCACTACCTGCACACTTTTTCTTGAGGTCTACGGGGTGTTAGTTACTTAGTACCACCAGTATCATCAAATGAAATCTGTAACTAGTTTATCCAACCAAATAGTTTCTGTTACATCGGAATGAATAGTCCTTGTTATCAAAAGTTGCCTAAAACATTTGTTGCTACAATTATCCATAAATTAAATAAATAAAACACGGTAAGGTAAGGATTTCTTTCTTAAGAAAAGATTAGCAGATTTCACTTCAGCCATATACGTTACTTATATATTATATCTAATTTTGACGATTCGTAAATAAGTAAATAAATACTCAATATTCTATGCAATCACGTTTGGTACCAGAAATAGTCACATCAATATTATCATCTTACAATACGTCAGTATAAGGGGGAAAAGTCTTGGATACGAGGTCGTATACAATGTAAATAAATAGTAACGAAAACATACACATCTAACAGACAAATTGCTTCTTATGCTATTTTCGTGACGCGTCAAAACTAATTTCGCATATTAATAAGACGATCGATACGTTAGGACGAATGTGATCACCTTTCTTTACAAACCATGTGAATTGCCAATTTCTTGGTTTACTTACATTATTTAACGAATCTTGAAAAAAACCGTAAATCTTGTAAAACAACCTGAAAAATCGAATTTTAAAGATTCCATAATCTTTCAAAAACGTTTACGCCAGCAGGACAATTTAGGCGCGATGCAATGATCATCTGGTGCACAGCATAGTATTCGCGAACACAAAGCTGCACGACAACATGCTTTAAATATTTACAAAGAGTACTTGTTCAACAAAGCTGCCAATTGATGAACTGTACTTACCTTTCATGTAAGTCGAACACAAAATTCTCGATTCACCGTTAACGGGGAATCAACCTTAGTCCATCTAACGCCGGGATATGTTATTCTATCTTACCTGTAACAAATAAAGAATTCAATTACACTCATTATGCTATGACTTACTTCCAAAATATAAAAAAGTAAATCCTTAATCATAAACGAAAACATCACAAAGATTTTACGCGAAGGAGAGGTGATTCAAATCATGCCGAAGAGACCTTTGAGAAATTTCAAAACAGCAACTTCTCAACAAGCGATTAAATTTAAACAAAATTGTTTCGATAATTTCAAAACAATTTCAACCCCATTAGGTTCCTAACTGTTATTTGGAAATATAAACTACTACTTGTAAGTTGGAAATAAAAGAAACTATTCCTGCACCTTAACCTCAACATAACTAAGTGACACACGAAAACTAATACTCGTACTGTCCCTGTCGAATCAAGGGTAGCACACTTTCTTAGAGCATCATCGTAGTTCCCGGTAAACTGCATCCAGAGAGGTGTGTGTAAAGGGGAAGGAAAGAGGTGGAGTAAGAGGAGGGGGAATTGTGGCCGCTGTGAGGGCGCCCGCCCTTGCACCGGGGGGGGGGGGTTAGGGGCCAGAGGACGAGGGCGCGCGCGTATCTGCGTCGCTGCATCGAGGGCCCCGTGAGCCACAGGGCCAACTCTCTGCCTCCGCGGCTCATCCATTAAACATTTCGTTCCTCCGCCCGCCCGCCCGCTCCGCCTTCGCTCTCGCTCTCACTCTCGCTGGCGCCTTTCCCATTTATTAATTCCGACGCCGTAATTACACGGTCGCGGACGAGACATAATAATTCCGAGCCCCTATCGCCCTCGCGCATCGCTTGGGCTGGGCGGGGCGCCGGGTGGGGGCGGGGGTGGCGCGCCGGGGTCCCGCATGCGCGCCCCGGGCCACGCCCTTTCGCTTATCGGCGCGCTCGCGCGCGCTGGTGACAGGGCTTTGAACCCGGAACCCTGCACGGCGAGACACGACACGGCCTCCCCAGACATGCTCCACCTCTGCCGCCGCCGCCGCCGCCGCCGCCGCCGCCGCCGCCGCCGCCGCCGCCGCCAGCCCATCGCTCTGCGTCGCGCCCGGCGGAGGGCTCCACCGCCCCACACTCCTCTCTCCGGGCAGGTGGGGGCAGGCGAGGGCAATTGACACATTTCACACAACACACATGCATGCTTATTTGGGTCCTACCACGTGATGATGATAAATTCAACTAGTATCTGTAAATTTAGTCTTAATTGTTGGGTTAGAAAGTCTTTTGTATTTTTTCCCCTTTTCTCAGTAAAGGATTATTTTGAAGGAAAATTCTGCGCGGAAAATGCAGAAGGAAATGAGGAAAAGGTTTGTCAAATACTTTGTAGGAAATGTATCGTTGTGTCGGTGCGGCGATGCTGAAAAGAGACACAAAGAAGAGAGAAATGTTTGAGATGCGGATATGGAGGAGTATGGTAAACGTTAAGGGGATGGATAGAGTAAGAAACGAAGAAGGGGAAGAGGGGCTCAATACTAACAAGACTGAAAATAAAGAAATTGGATTGAACGTGCGTTATGATGAGTTTGTTTAATGAAGGACCTTTGGGGAAAAAAGGTGGAGGAAGGAGAAGAGAGGAAAGAGAAGTAGGAAATGACAGATCTGATGGAGGATGTTGCAGTAAAGTAATAACACCCAAGGTGGAGGCGAGAAGAATGAGAATGACCACCAGGAAGTATCTGCTACCCGCTACTGACAACGTAACGAGGGGAAAACATTATTCAAGAATTTATTCTCATTAACGCATGATTCGGTTATGTCGATCACCCCCCAAGCGAATGTTTAAATACTCAAAGTAGTACAGTACAAGTCACGTGCAGAGTAGGAACGAGAAAGAGGCGAGGTGTAGAAAGAGGAGATGAATGTGTAGAAAAAGGTGCATTGATAAAAATAGTACCTAGAAATCCCAACTACGTTTGCAAAGTGGAAATGAAATTGTATGAAAACTGAAAATATTCGATTGAAGTTACGCTTCATTAGGTATATTGTACGTGCAGCTACGCAATAAACGTCCACGTTGCTACAGCAAAGTGAACATCTGTTTGGGCCATTTTGCACCAACTGCCTGAACGCAATATACAGACTGTGGCAGTGAATATTGTGATGAACCCGACCTGCCACATACGGCAACCCACGCATGTGAGCAATGCGCGTAGCACACGGTCTGGATACCACGCAAAGGGGGGGGAAAACACCGTCACACCTAAGTGTGTCGGTAATCAGATGACAAGTGTGCGCGTTAAATTTATAAACAAAGGGCGCCAAACGGGCACTTACCTGACACCTGGCACTGTCATATGAGCACCTCAGGGGCACTCTGTGAATGAGGGCATGCACTGGGTCCACTACTACTACTAAGTTATAATAACTACAAAGTCATGTTCCTTTTTAAGTGTTAATCGCCTGAATGGCGAGAACACGTTTATTGCTTGTTAAAATACATTTTGATCTGAAGGTTTCTTAAATTAAATTCTAATATTACTTTTACAATAGATGACTTTTTTTTAATGTCCTGAAAATGAATACAAAAATAATGGTCGTTGATTCTACCTCTTTCGATGATTGCACACCTGTGGTCGCCCTCAAATCAAACGCTGTCGCGAACCGCGTTGCAGCAAGGGGCAGCCAGCCGGAAGCAGCAGTTCATTCGTGCAGTTCCCAGTTCCCAGTTCGATAATTATTTTCACTAAATCCATAGTTAAAAGATTTATTGCAATTCGCCCTAAGTTTGGTTTCCAGTAAATTTCATTTACAAAGTTTTTTATTCATTTCACAATCACATTGATGATGTGGAGCATAACATTTTAAAACATAACTCACAGCATTTTCTCTCAGATATTACAAATTGTACGTGTAAGTTTCGAATATCAATTGAGAATTATCACTCAATTTTTACAGGGAAAATGTAACAATCAATTCTCATGAAATAGTTTTGTAACATCCTGCTATGAAGCCGATCAGGGATACCTGTATGGATCCCATACAAGGCCGCGGGCAAGGTCACAAGCTTACTAGAGTTCACGGGCACTGCGTCCTGAGAAATTGGCGGGAGATTTAAAAGTAAGGGTTGTGCAAAATATCCCGGAGTGGCGGTACATCACTGGATACCTGCGCCATGGCAGTCTTTGGGAGAAGTTACTTGACAGTTACTGGCATAAATTTTTCTACATTAATTCCCATTTCCTCTTTAAAGCAAAGAAATAATCCATTAAAATGAAAATCAGTCAGATTTCAAATTATCAATTGAGAGTAAATTAAAAATTTTGAATCGAAAGTATTTTGATTTTGTAATCGTGTTTACTTGAGAGTGATATAGTTGCATTAAGGTTCAGTTTAGGAGGTTTAACAGACAAATATTCTTGTTAAAAGCGCTGTCCGTCGTAAGACAGAATTATTAACATATAGTGACTTATTAATTTATTTCACATTATTGCAAAATACTATAAATAATTTAATGATTTAAAAACACAAAACAAAAAGAACATATAGAGAGAACGGGTCATTCACACATTCCTGGCCCTTGACAAAAATGTTCATAAAATGCAGAATTTAAATAGAAAATAAACATAATAATAATAATAATAATAATAATAATAATAATAATAATAATAATAATAATAATAATAATAATAATAATAATAATATTAAAGAGTAAACAATATAATCATTATTCAAATCACGGTTGTTTGATAGAACAAATCTGGCAAACATATTTTCGTACGAAGCAACTATTCCCCTTGGCACGCCGCTTCAGTTTGCGCATGTACACCGCTTTGAAGATTTGGAGCCGAAAAGAGAGCGAAGTCAGGGGAAGTTACCCGTGCTCGTAGGAGCGCGGTTTGACGTATCTGTCATACACCATACCAGGCATACCTGTCTATATGTACGAATCAATTCCCATGAAATCTTTTTTTTTTTTTTACATCCTGCTATGAAGCCGATATATACCATCAATAAATGTAACATTATAGTAATAGAACAGAGAAAAACACGACACGCAAACAACAGGAAGTGAATACAAATGAAAATTCACTATTTCTTTTTAATTTTCACGAATTATATTTCAAATGAGTTTATAATTTGGCCTTGGCACCTCGACTTGAATAATCTGAATGAACAGAAAACAAAGTTCTCAAATGAACAAACTTCCGGGGAAATATTTAATGAGCCTACGCTCGCTATAACAGTATCCTCCTTTTTTGTCCCGAGTCCGTTCGTAACATGTAAACTGGCGCGACCGCAAGTTCCATTTTTCTGCAACGAAGAGTGCAGCTGCGCGATTGTGAAATGCAGACGTCCTCAGCGAGCAGCGTCAACAGAAGCGGCCTATCTGTGCCATCAGGAGACGCCTTCTGGCGAGCGCATTAACCGCCCCCACCCCCCGCGGGGAGGGGGCGGGGGCGGGACACGTGTCTGGGCTCGAAGCGGCGGCCGGGCCGTCCGCGCCATCCATAATGCATCGGCGACATTGTGTCGCCCCGCGCCCACGCATTGTATGGAAATGATCGCGAGCGCGAGCCGAGCGCAGCGCAGCCAACGCGCGCGGGCAAATAATTAAACTGGGCAGAGGCCGCTGCGCGATGGGACGGGACGGGACGCGCCGCGTCGCGTCGCGCACTAACCCTTGCACACAGCGGGGCCCGGCGACAGCAGCGCGGCCGGACAGACAGCGGCCGCTGCCGCCGCCCCACAGTGCATCCAAGCGCATCGCACGTGCGCCCTCATCCTCAGACAAACATTTGAACTAACAAAAATGTCGTCATACAACCGCGATATTTCAATATAACTGAAGGGACAAAATGAATACGTAACATCGGGTTCCATCAACCTCAGTTCGATTCCCGACTGGGGCACAAATAGAGCTGTCGCTATCAAATACAATTGTGTAAGTTTCTGCAGGTGTGTGACGAAAAAAAAATCTCAAATAGTCCAAGTATGCTAGAAACGGCAATTGGAATGCATAATGTTTGCTACATCTCCCTTTCCCCCAGGAGGGGACAATAAATAAAAACAGGGGCAAAGTCTTGGATCACCGCTAGCTGGCAAGAGTCGGATTAATCCGACCGTAAAATGCCACATGCGTACATTCGTACAAATGCACGTCGAGGGATGAAAGAACGACGCGCGGCTTTCGAGCCGTTTGGGCCCACTGCGCGCCGTGCCGCGCGGGCGTCGCGTGACGCCGCGCCGCGCTGTTCGCGAGCGCCAGCTGTTCCGCGGCCGCGAGAGCGCGCGCTGGGCCGCTTGCATGCGTGGGCGGCCGGCGGTCCACCAGCCCTCGGCCCCTCCGCGCGGTGGGGGGAGCAGACCGCTCTCATTCCGGGCGATCCATGCGGAATGCGTGCTGCACAACGGGTTCTCCCGGTTCCTTATCAATTAATGACAATACAGTACACAAAAATGCCATACACAAGCTGTTTACTACATATGTAATCGAAATAAAACAAAACAAAAATTTTCTTTTTACCTCCCCCAATGACGTTTTAAGCCCTATTACTGTGGTCTTCATCACGTTATCATGTCAAAAATTCGAACAGATGAAAATATTTTCACTGTATTCTAATAAGAAACATTCATTAAAAACGGTTGGGTATGAATTCATAAAGAAAAATTCAATTCAATTTCCATCCTACTCCTAACTTATAAACGCTGACATTTACATGCACTACACTACTACATATGTCGGGAGACCGGTCGCGAGCTTAGATCTTGTCCCGACTTTGGCGGAGCCCCCGTGATGGAAGATACCTGGTTGAGGAAAACCCCGCTAGACGACGGTAGGTCGGCGCGGATCTCAGCATTCAACGGGTGAAGATCAATGCCACTTCCTGAGCAAAAACGTGCACTTCACTTACGGGACTAATGGCATTAGCAGTTGACCGGAATTAATCAATTATCGGTCTTTAATTGATAAAAACACACTGAAACAATCATTTAGAAGTATTAAGTTTTCGCAATTCCTCTACCTACCATTCCACTTTTGCTCCATCATTCACTTCGTAACATCTCATAGTCACCAAACCATGATATTCATTGTACACTCACGGTAATAATGTTGGCATAAGATGAGGTGCTTGGATTCTAATAACTAAAGTCTGGATTTTTTGCAGTAAAACTCCCTAAAACGTGTAGTAAAAACATAAAAACGTGCAAAAGCGCGCAATAAAAAGATTGAGTCCTTGCAAAACGATGTTAGATAGCAACAAAATTCAGAATTGATACATATTAAAGGGCTCCCGGGTTTCACAGACAACCCGTATTCACTGCTGGGTTGTGTCATAATATCATTTTTCTTAAGTGAAACCTTTAAAAAAGATAAATTAAAAAAAGTTGATGATATACAAATTATATTTTATGCAATAAAGCTATGAATCTCGCAAATTCGTCCAGTAAAATCCCAATTTGTGCAATTTTCAGGCAGCATTACCTAAAACGTGCAATTTCGTACAAAATAAAGCACGTACTAAAATAATGTCTTTTTCACTATTCAAATTTTTGTCAAAGTTTTACCCAATTTCAAGTTAGCAAACAAAAGATGCAGTTACACGGGTCTTTAATCATAAGAACTATTCCCTGCTTTCCTTTTGCCATACGGCGCATACGTGCAGCGTGTGGACACCACACAGAGATGAGGAATTGACACGCAATCATCAAGCGCCACGCATCCGACCCTTCTTAACACATCTGGTGGGCGATGCCTCAAGTTCTCAAGTTGAACATACTTGTACATTGGAGAATCAAATAAAAACCGCAATTCAATTTTGTCCACTATTGTATTGCAGAGAGAGAGAGAGAGAGGAGAAGGAGAGAGAAAGAGGGAAAGAGAGAGAGAGCGAGAGAGAGAGAGAGAGAGAGAGAGAGAGAGAGAGAGAGAGAGAGAGAGAGAGAGAGAGAGAGAGAGAGAGTTTCCTCCTGATTTTTTTTCTACGTATCACACATTCAATGCAATTACAGCATCGGTAGCGAGTGTTTCGATATCGCGTACGAAAACGTTCTTTTGGTTGTAGACACTCGTCTGAACACCAATGGGTGTTTTCTAACGTAGCAAAGCCATTTACGTATTGCAGCACCAGTAGCGTATGTAGTTGCGTGAGCGCGCCTCAAGGTTCGTACACCGGAAGTTCACATATTCGACTCCCCACGACGGCGCGTGTTCCATAACAGCTATGTCGATGATAATGTTACGTTCACAAGGCGGTAATTGGAACAAAAAAAGATTGCAAATATTTAGTTGTTTTAGATAGTATGGAACACGGTTTTCCTTGGTTGATAGACAAAGAAAAAATAATATTGTTGATTGAGGAGACTTCATTTTTAAATTGCGAGGGAAGCAAAGTATTTTTAAGGTATTGAAATATTTTGTGTAGTATTTAACTCGAAAAGTGTTAATATCAGTTGTACATGGTACATTTTTGATAAAAAGTGATCATAATCTGTGTTTTGTGAAGTCAGAATTATGATCTGTGAATGAATAGTTATTCGAAATATGAAATTGGAAAACGGTTACCGTGTACATCTTTCCAGTTTTACAACTATTATTTCTGTTGGGAATCTCTGGATTTATTTATTACCAGAAGAATTAAGAAGAATCACAAATTAAGGTTCTTAGTGCAGAACTAACGACAATTCGGATTCCACAAAACTCTCAATAGAAACTGGAACACCAAAAAAAAACTCAAGTAATGTACTAAATACCTAATACACTTAATATTCATAGCTTTCTCAAAACACAACGTTACCTAATATTGATCTCAAATTTATAAATTTGTTTGAAGGAAAAAATGTGGAACCCGTTGTTCTTAGGACGAAGGAGAGGTATCCTTTTTTATGCGGTAACATTCGTTGCCCAAGATGACTGTACCTGCATGCACGCATGCATTTGCATAAAGATTAGAGTCCTCCAGTACTATCCGACAAGCCATAAAGAAGTTAACGCAGCACAATACTCGTACAAAATCCATACTGAAAACCCTGCCATAATCACAGTAATATATTTCCTCGCTACATCTCTGACCAACGTGCAGTACACCGATTCTGTATCGTCGCTGGAAGACAAAAGGTATCTCAATACAATTTACTACCCATGACTCCATGCACTACTACGCAACTCGATGGTTCAATAAGAGAAGTAAATAGTAGTACAATGGGACAGCTTTGTAAGAGACATGTGTATTATGAAGATTAACATACCCTCTGGAAATACTGCTACTGCCAAGGAACATGGCCCAGCGGCTAGTTGAATGGAAAAAACACACTAACGAGTGCAGTACGAATAGGTTCGCATTATCCCGATTTACAAAGCGAGTGTAAATAACCAGATCGCGAAAACGGTCAGCAATAATTCTGAAGCTTTTCAATTGACAAATTATTCAGTACTGATGGAAAATATCTCCGGAAAGATACAAAATATTTACGAAACATCGGGCCATTCCAAAAATTCGTTCGTTATTCCAAAAGAAGGGGGTTTTCCTCCCATTGTGACGGACGAGTCGAATAGGTGAATAATGGACGTTTTCCCCACATTCTTGAAATAATTATTGTATTATTAACTACGAAGTATAAATTAATCAAAAATAATTTCGAGTTAAAATTTTAAAAAATTGCAATAGAATAGAGAACAGTAGAATCCCGTCTTAAAAGACGTCCTATTGAGGCATAGAGTTCTGTTTCATTTACGAGACACGTTTGGAGGATAAGTACAAGTAGCACATCCTAATGTAGGTTCGTACACCTACGTCTCAGGTTATCTTACATTTTTATTGTTTTCAACTTGATGTACTGTGTTAAGTTTTTCCAATACTCTCATAAACTTCGATTTCCTGGGCCATCAAATTTGGTGTTCAAAACAAAATCTCTAAATTCAGACCGCCAGCTTCCCCCCAACAAAGATGACCATCAATCTCATCACGATAGTGTAAAGCTCCATACACGTTGCACAATGCGTTAACGACCTTCGCGTCTTCTCCTATCTGCACAGCTCAAGCTGTACCTTCTCGCCTCAATTCGATGAAGAACATTCCCATGCATGAGCTCTCGACCGAGACCGCCCCTCTTAGCGCCTTCAATAACATAAAAAGTAGACAATGCACAGGGAAGGCTGTTGTCTTCCGTTGGTTGTGGTTTTGGGATCGCGTGGACGATTCTTATTGGCACGCAGAAAAGAGGGGATAAGAGCTAGAGTGGTAATGCGGAGTTCTCCTCGTAGACTATTTCTAACAGTCTAAACCTTCTGCCTCTAATATAGAGCCGCTGGACAAGGGGTAAGCGAATTTCCTCCAAAACGGCTTGGCGCACGCGGCGTGCTCCTAGTGTTGTGGTTCAGAATAATCTTATGTTGTAAGCGGAAAATAATGACCAACTCGGAGGTCAATTTAATAAACAAAGAAGGTATCACGATCGCCAGCTGCAAATTCATTGCGATGGATTCAATGAACTATTTAATTGAATTAATTGAATATTCAATTAAGCAATGACGTGGAGGCCTAATGGATGCGAAGCCAATATCAACTTCCTTATCGGAATAAATACTGGAAAGGGAAAATGGTCGCAGGTAAGGTCCCCCCGTTGCACACAATAGGAAACGTTACTGCAATGGACAAATCAAGCAGATCACGAGATTTTTCAAACACAAAATAAACAAGTGTATTGAGAAAAAATAAGGGTGAAAACTCTTTTACACAGAATTACTCAATTTTACACAATTGTTAGGCATAAAGCCTCTTTACAAACAATATCATGAAAAATATACAGAATTACTAGAAAGGTAGAGGTCAGGCAGCATATCCACTTTAGGAAGTTGAAATATAAGAGACATACCATTTCTAAAAAAAAAATAATAATATTGATGGTGATCTTACTCTAAGAATCTCACCAATCTCATCAATCTCAGAATCTCAGAATTAATGAATGAATAAATACCATGTATCCAGAAAGCTTTCACTTTACATCTGGTTTGAATTCAACAACCATAAATACAATAATTACCATAATGAATGAGGTGCAAATAGTAATAGCTCAAAATCGTACATGCATTTCGCTCATATGCTCATGCCACCAAAAATTACCGGCCAATGCCAGATTTCAATAATGAAAAAACCTGTGTTCACCTTGCCAAAAATAAGTATTGCTCGGAGTCGCAATACCAATAATGAATGAAATTCTAACGAATTTGCGAGAGGCGATGGCTTCACTCCTCCAATACGGCCAAAAGCCCCGTTTTTATGCAGCTTGGTACAGCAAACTAGGTCTGCTACGGGGCCGTCAGCGTGTTGAAGAACCTCTGGAAACATAATCCAGCCCGGGGCTACACACCTATTCCGTGCTGAGCTCAGCAACGCGATCCATTCGGCACGAAATCAAAATGAATCACCAGGAACAGCCTGGGAGAAAAAACAATGTTCTACAACAATTTCAAAAAATCAATTAAAAAGGGCAAGAACAAATGTTGAGCAGAGCTGCAACTTATGGCAGATACCAAAAAATATGCTGCGAAATAATAATGAAAGGTTAGAGCGAATAAGTAACAACATTCATACAGCAAGATGAACCCTCAATAAAACTGAATAATCGTAGAATTAAATCATGAGCATATAATACCAAATATTAACAAATAATGAGCGAACCCATGTTTAATACCTGCTCAGACCAGCAGAGCGTTAAAACTTCAAGGCTATTTACATTACCACAACCAGTGGAAAGAAAAGGAATAAAAACACATATTAACGGCAGAAATACCGGGACAGCGCGCTTGCTCATCCAGGTTGTGATCAATTAAAAATATATGCAAGGATAGCGGAGCAAACGGACAGATGTTAGTGTCTGGAAGGCGGTACATTACTGAAACAGTAAAGACAACCGGTGACCAGGAGCGACTGACAAAATAAACGGTATCCTGGTTACATTTATAGCTTTCATCTTAAATTACCCTACGCCGGACTGACTTATATGGGCGCTGAGCGGCGAGCGGGAATTGAATACACTACAGTTACAAACGACGCCACTAGTAGCGGAGTGCAGTATTACATAAAAATTATATTAGTTCGTGAACTGGACTTAGATATAAGAATGGACACATCAGCGGCATCTTGTAGCAGGACTAAAGAGATTGTAACACCACATTGCACAGGGCATACAATGATTTGTTTATATACTTGTATTGAAATGTTCTAACAGGAATAAGTAATAAAGCATAAAGATTGAACCATGATGTATATAAATGTTTACAAAGGTGTGTACATTATAAATTGGATTAAGTATCATCATTTTCATTAAGAGTTAATTAAATGGGTAAATTTAATAAAAATAAATTGTAATTTGAATGAAAATAAAATTAATGATACCTAGGTCAACATTTATTTAATACTTTTTGTAATGGCCATAACACATACATATATCTGAGATATAACACCTAGTCGATCAGACGTTCCCACTTTCACTGACTTGCTCTACAGTGCCACGCACGTTGGGACATTAGTCGGGAGCATAGAGCTTATCCGGCTGGGACGTTGCCCCGCTGGTGGAAGGTACCCGTTTGGGGAAAAACTAGCAAGCCGGAGAGTAGGTCGGCGCTGGATCTCGCCATCCAGCGGCAGATCACGGCCACCTCACGCACTACACTTACGAGAATACTAAATACATGTACTATACTTACGAGAATAATGACCTTAGCCGTTGTCACGCCCGAAATCAGTAATCAATTACGAGTCGCATCGCGCGATAGACCCCTCCGTCACCCCACAGCGCAGGCGCCCCCTCCCGAGCATTGCGTCACGCGCATGCGTCCACGCTGCCTCGCCACCCTACGCCCCCACAAAGGGCTTGAATTGAATTGAATTGAATCGAATTTGCCTTGTTTTACGTGGCGAGGCTCAGGCCTGCTCTTCCGCCTGACCACGCAAATTCCGCTACGCTTCTTTCACCAACCATGGGAGAAAGAAGGTATTACTTGGGCGACGAAACCGGCAATTTGAATTTAGCTCAGAGGCTTCATTTAGGCTTGAGGATATTTTACATGCAGTAAATCTACTAACATGGGACAGCCAGCTTTACTTCCCCTCCGAAGGAAGGCGTACGAAGAATTTTTTCGCCCTTAAAAATCGATCGGGTTCGATCGGGTTCGAACCCGCAAACTTGGGTATAACAGTCCGATACGCTAACCGTTACACCATCGCCGCCGCCAAACCAGGGCTTCACAGGTGCACAAAGACAGTCTCCCCCGGGCCTCCTCCTCGAGCCGCTCTTCAAAACGGGAGGTATCCTCCCACCAACCCGCCTCACCTTTGTCCCCGGCGATCGTCGGATTGAGTACAGGAACGGTCACATTAGGGAAGTGGGTGGCACTGTTAATCCCTTAGGATCCGCCATAAAATTATCAGCGAGATAGCAGACAGCAGGTGCAACCTCGCCTTCTGCGAGAACGCCACGCGCCCATGGTCGCGCAAAGGCGGCCAATTACAAAGATACCAAAGTAGGTCGCTAAGAGAAGGGATTGTCTACAGACAATCGACAGAAAGGATTGGTTGCAGGTTCCAAAAGCCTGATGATCGAACCAATTAGAAGCAAAGCAGCACGCACGTGACAGAGCACAAAACTTCCCAAATGGGGCGAGGAGGAGAAACCCAGGGAGCAACAGAGGATCTAGGAAAAATACACTCAATCGGAATGAATTCTGCGTGACGGATCAGTAGGACCGATACCTTAAAAGCAAGTAAAAGGGTGGGCAGTCCGTTCTACCGGCTGCACGAACGCAGAACGGTGTCGTTTGACGACCTTGTCTTGCGCACCAAGATCGTGATTCGTCGCTTCGAGCATGGTCGCGAACGGTTGCTGATTTCCCGAGCATGCGACGGGAGCACGAAATCCTTCCTGCTGTGTACGAAGAAACTTCGGCGTGCTTCGTCGGGATTCAACAGCCGGAATTGACCGGTAAAGGCCCGCTAGCGTGCAACCCACCGAAATGAGCTAACACTATCATCGACATCACTTTGTGTATTTGTCCATCTGCATTTACGTTAAACAGTTCTGGAGTGGAGATTGTTAATAGTAATTTTAAACTGTATTTACGACTTTTCTATTTGTCAATAAATGTGTTCGCGCAACTTAGACGAGTTACACTTTACAAAATTCCACCTCTGTGTATTATTCAAGTAGCTAGTTAACATAATGCATCCCTTCAAGTAGCTTGGCGTCCACTAAACAAATTTAGCGGGTGTCCCCTGTCATCTACTAATTACCCGCGCACTCCCTATGTGACAGCAATCCCACTCCTGTAGTGGGTATTCATCGGGTCATTACACAATCAATGTGCATTTGTGGTCCCACCATTTGTACACACGGTACATCCTTGTGTAATCAGACTTTCGTCTTCCCATCGTTGCGGATACATCGTGCCCTAGCCTCCGCAAACATACTCCTATTGGCTGATTATTTACTGTTGGCGAATGTTACATTCAACGGTCGTTTGTCCCCTAAGTGTATTGCACGTGGTATCTCCGGAGGTGGCGGTACCCCTTCCACTCTGAATG